>JAHHUM010001465.1:203960-221460 GCA_036173005.1 Crenichthys baileyi | reverse complement strand
GCTGCACACTCTTGACAGCAGGAGGGGAGAGATAGCAGGAGACGTTCCAAGAGAAATTAGGGGAGGGAAAGGTAACAAACAGGCAACATGGTGGATTGTTTTACGCTTACAACTGTTGCTGGTCAATTACACATGAGAATGACAGACAACCTTCCTTTCGGATCATCGTCCTGCAATATACCCACAACTATGCAGCACCTATTTCCCACAATCATTTTCATCATTCATATCCTTGTAAGCTGACCGCCAAAAATCACAAGAGGTTCGTGCTTTCTGATTATGCAGCTGCGACTGCAGAACCAAAGGGGCGTGGCCTGCCACTTGCAGCAATCACCTGGACAATATGCATACCATGTGGGGAATTCCCATTTATCTGGCTGAGCTAGGTGTCAAGATCCTCATGCATGCTCTCCCAATGCATTCAGTGCTTTGAGTACAAGAAAAAAAATACTAATTCATACGACTGTATGAGTTTGCATGTTCTCCCTGTGCATGTGTGGGTTCTCCCCGGGTACTCCAGCTTCCTCCCACAATCCAAAAACATAACTGTTAGGTTAATTGGTTTCTCTAAATTCCCCTTAGGCGTGAATGAGTGTGCGCGTGGTTGTTTGTCCTGTGTGTGTCTGTGTTGCCCTGCGATGGACTGGCGACCTGTCCAGGGTGTACCCCACCTCCCAACCACAGACGCCTGGAGATAGGCACCAGCTTCCCCACGATCCACTACGGAAGAAGCGGTAGAAAATGACTGACTGACGACTGTATTACCATCTTGAATCAAATCAGTGGCTCCTCAAATACACAATAAACACGCAGCCATGAAGTCCTTATTTTGGATAAATTTTTCGTCTCACATCATACAAGAAGATCGAGATCACAGGTCATGTGATCTTCAGACCACACCGCTGGGGTTGCAGAATCAAAGGGGTGCAACGTACAGCCTTCAATTGCAGGGTGTTTAGTCCTCAATAAAAAAACAAAGTTGTTTGTCCCTAAGACAAAGTAAGACCATCAGAGTAGGCATGGGCTGGTTACCTGTATCAAAGTATAATAATGTTTTAGAAAGTTCAACTTTCAAAACTGCTCAAATTTTCAGTGATACAGTCCTTTTACTGATCTTAGGGGTGCACTGATTGATCGGCCGGCCGATCGTTCGGCCAAGATTTCCTTAATTTTGGGTGATCATGATAGGCCGATACTTACATGTGAAACCGATCTTATTTACCTCTGCGGTTCACAGATGTTGACAACATATGAATTGAACACTGAAGGTGTGTTGTGACCTTATGCAACCTGACGTCCGTTGCCAGTTATAAAGAAAATCGGTATCGGCCAACACCTGAATCGGCAGCCCACGTTTTTCAATGATCGTCCAGTAAACTGCAATCGGTGCACCCCTAACTGATATGCAAGTGAAAATGCCTGAATGACCAGAATTTTATCTGGCTGATGGAGTATAAAACAGCCCGGAGCAGGTCCTCAGCCCACATCTTGCTAAGCACTGCCGGTAAGCCGGCAGATAGAAAGTTGCTACGTTTTTCCCTAACTTACAAGACAAATAAACGGGGGTGTTTGGAGATGTTTAAATGATGGTGCCATGATGGTGAAATTAGCATGTTGATCTTGATGAGCGTAAGAATATAAGAAGAAATATAAGAATGAAAAGTTATAAAAAGTTATAATGGTAGGAACGTCTGTTTAGGAGAAGCAGGAAAAAAAACACTTCACAGCTCAAACTATTCATAAACTTGAAATGTTTCGTGCCATGGTCAAGAAAAAAATATATTTTCTGGTTTATTATATCATCAACTCACTGAGCTCTTACTGGAAATAATAAAACATTTTACAGAAAATCAATGGAAACTCAAAAGGCAATCCTTGAATTGAAAAGAGGTTGCTAGTTGGTACTTTCTGCTTTCCGTTACACAAATTAGGCCTAGTTAAATCCATTAAAGGTCCCAGAGCTGCTTTGTTAATGAAGTGTTTACCAGCAGGCCCCCTGCTGTGGGGGGAACAGTCATGACTGAAATACTATAATGTAGGGAGATTAATGGGAACACAAGCTGGCATGGTAGGAGGTGGGCAGAAATTAAAGGCTGTGAGGGGCTAAAATGTTTTATTCTACGAAGATAACTCAAAGCTTCCTTTCCTTAGTCATGCATTCAGGCCCTAAAAGGATATACTGCACATGAAATCCAAACGAAAGCCTGCTAAATCCTAATTATTTCCATGCCATCACGGCTCTAAAACTACGTATGTAAAAGCCCTGTTCTGAGTCCCACAGCCACAGAGGCAATACACTTAATGCTATTAGCTTATTCATTTCCACCCCAAAATGCCTCAATGCTAACACAATGAGGCAGCCTAAACGCATGTTTATTTTCTCCTCGTGCTCCACAGCTGCATTAATCCTTACATAGAGAAAGTCACACAACTTCGCCCTCAGAAATCCTTCCGTCCATCACGTTAGGTGGGTTTGTGGCAGAGACCAGCATTTCTACAGACATTCAATGCTGTCTCTCCAACAGCTTCACAAAATGTCAACTTAACCGAGTGGCTGTTTAAACTGCATGGCAGAGATGGGCAATGAAGGCTGGGATCAATGCATGTTGCTCCGGGCCTCTTTGCTCTGCCGTAATGAGGATGAGTCAAGGGTCAAGCTCAATGACGGGGCTCAAAAATAAGCGACAGTAAGGACTTACTGTGGTTATATTTACAGTGTTCCTACGCAGCCTGGAAAAGTCTGGAATTTGACTTCAGTTTTTCCAGATCTGGAAAGATATGGAGAAAAAAAAAAATAGGCGCATGGAAAAATATTTGTATTTCCAGACTTTATTCCCTACTTTATTTTTTTCTTTCTTCCTTCCTCTTGTCCTGGTCTCCTCTCAAGCCTTGGGTCCACCCTTCCTTTATCCCTCTTTTTTCTTGCTTTCTTCCTGTGCCCTTGCTTTTTACCTCTTTGTGTCTTTTCTTTTCTCCATCTATCCTTCCATTGTTTTGTCCTATCAGTCTTCTTTTTGCCTTTCCTTCCTTGTATCTTTCCTTTTCTTGTTCCCTTCCATCCTTGTGTTCTTTCCTCCTTCCTCCATGGTATCCTTCCTGACTTTTCTTTTTTTCTTCTATGTGTCCTTTCTGTCTTTGTGTACTTTAATTCTCCCTTTCTTGTGTCCTTGCTTCCATCCATTCTTTACTTCCTTGTACTCTACATGTCTAGGAAAGCTGAATTTGGAAAACTTTGGACTTTTTATGAGAAACCCAAAGAAAGTCTGTTTACAGTAAAACATCAAGGAGTGAATCAGAAAAAGGGAATTATGTCAACACTACCTTGTTCAGCCATGAAGACAAAACCTTAGCATGTAAAACCTAAACTCCCTTGTGGGATTAAAAAACCCAAACAGATGACATTAATGGAAACTCTGTTTGGCTGGGTGATCCAGCCGGAGCAATTTGCCCTCTTCCATCCTCCTGGTCTCTTCTGCTCATCTCCAGAGGACACGTTATATATGCAGGCCTATAGTTGCTGGGCTCTGTTTATGTGACTGATGTCAAAGAAGCAGGAGGGGTTCATCTGAAACTGGAATGCTGGAGTATGTGGCAATGAGGTCATGGGAACTTTAGGAGGTTTTCACCAAGGAAGGGCAAGATGTGAAATGCAAGATAAAAACAACTAAAAGCTTATGGAGAGGGACACCAGCTAACCAACGACATCAAAAACATGAAATCGGCATTCAAGACTTCACCATACACATAACTAGACTTTAATGGGTTGACACAATGCTAAGAACTGGGTTGGTTGGTGAGGGTGTGGTCACTAACATGACACAGACAGGAAGAGGATAATGAACTCACAGTGAACTGAATGTGATCTGGGCTTTTACTGTCAGACAATACAAACTATTGTGCTCCTGAGCCTGTAGGGCCTCATCGTCGGCACAGCAGCCTCCTTCACTCCCACCTCCTCGTGCCCCGGCAAACCCCGTACCCTCATCAGTACGTCTCTTATCTGAGCTGCAATCATCTGACAACAGCGCTGCCTTTCAAGAGGTCAACCAGACTAAATGTATAAAATATGAGGGACCAACAGATAAATTTATCGGAAAACATCAGAAACTGATGACCAAAGCTGTCCTACCAGTTGCTGTAGGAATGCTTGGATTAAGGTGTAGTATCAAGGAAGTATCCAACTTCAGAATCATGATTGAACATTAGTTTAAAAGCCAAGTAGTAATTGGGCAGATGCAAATGCTTCATTTTGCTCCAGTTCAAACTGGCAAAATTAATGTTTTCTTACAGGCTGATTGTCAAGTAGCAGGTTTAACTGGAGCAGTAATTGTCTGGTCAGCAGAGGGCAAATAAAAAAAAAATAACTAAAATCCACACCTAAATTCATGGTAGATTTAAGAAAGTTTTAAGTTTGTTACAAAGTTGGGTCATGTTTTCAAATTTGCTTCAACATCCTCGCAAAAACAGAGGCGAAAGTAAAAACCCAGGTCTTTATCATATTAGGAAAACATAACAGTAATATTATTATTGTGGAATAATTACATTATCTTATTAAAAAACTGTCTTCCCCATTGAAAATAATTGGAGTTTTAATAATTTAACAATAAAGGAATGAATAGAAAAGACAATGAACACAGTTTCTATGGGACACCAGTTAAAAGGTGTATCTTCTTTTATTATTAGATTGTTTTTTGAAAGGACAAACCTTCCAATATGACTTAAGGAAAGACATCACGGTATGTGCCTTGCAGAAAGAAGGTCCTGGCTTCGAAATTCTGAGGTCTTTCTGCATGGCATTTCCATGTTCTTCCCATGCATGTGTGGGTTCCCTCCGAGTACTCCAGCTTCCTCCCACAGTCCTGTTAGGTTAATTTGTTGCTGAAAATTGTTTGTTCTGTGTGTCTCTGTGTTGCCCTGTGACAGACTGGTGACCTGTCCGGTACGTGCCCCACGTCTCACCCAATGACCGCTGGAGCCTCCTGCGATCCCTGAACAGGATAAGCCGGTATGGACATGGAATGGAAGATGGATCATGGTGTGCTTATCGTCCATCTTTAGTCCTGCCTGCGTTTCAAAATGTTAGGAAAAGTCAGATACCATTGTTATTGCGCAGTGGGATGCTGCGTGAGGCAGCTTTGTTTCGGTGATTTTGTACACAGAAATGTTGCACTTTTTCGACACACCTCTGATGGAAGTGAGCAGCCATCCATTGTTTTGCATGGCAGACAGAAAAAACAGGGAAACACCACAGGAGAAAGAACGTACATACAGCAGCAGAACGTGGAGTATGTTCTGGAACAACAAAGCCAGGGCTGTAAGAGCTCTGGCTCGGACTCTGGATCCTGCGCTTCCAAATTACATGCTACATATTCATGTTTGGAGGAACATTAGTGTTCGGTTCAATCATGCGGTATTTGTATTTGGAAAAAATTGTACCCAGGTGCCTTTGTATAGAGTTTCCATTGTTTTGCATCCAGAGTCCTTTGTGAATGCAATATTGGACACTTTGACACTGCAGTGATGACAGCAAATTGATACATTGTGCAGCTCCATTAAAAAGGTGGTGTCTATGTTTTTTTCTCCACATTTTTACTGAAGTTGTCATTTTTATCCAACTTCCCTGACATCTTGGTTTTTTGCATACTTATGGTCCTGTTCTGTTGCATCACAGGGGGACAGCTTTACAGCACACTCCAGTTTGCTAAAGCATGAAGGTTTAAAGGCAGCAGGAACAAGACTTCAACACAAAGGGAGCTGTAATCAGCGGCGTCATTTGTAACCTGACACAAAACCAATCCGATCTGATGCATCCAACACTTCTGCACATTATGTAGTCTAAATTATGTTTTTTGGCATGCATTTTTATAGGGAATATATTTTACTCTGGATTTCATTCCAACTTCCATTTTGCACCTTTTAGCAACCATTTCATATTCATGTAATTAACAAGTGCATATTAGTTTGTTTCTATAGGTAACTCTCCTTATGAATTATGGAGAAAAATCATAAAGATGATCAAACTTAAGATATATTCTACTTTAAAATTATTTTCTAATTATTTTCATTTTACACCGTTTCCATTGGTTGCAATTCTGATCCCATTTGGGCCAAATGAATCTTGTAAAATATGTCTTGATTAAAGAAAATAACTCGCTATGACCTCCTGCTGGAAGATAACATTCAATGGAGCCACATAAACACACTTCCTCTCAGCTAAGCATGAATAAATTATGAAAAAAAATCTTTAAATCATCGAAGCCAGTGTGTACAAGGTAGGGATGAACTGACAGTCGTTCACCAAGAAACGACCAAGACGTCAAAAGGTACAAAATAATCAGTGCCACCCCTAAATCGACAAATTTTTAAACAACTGGGCTGACCTGCGGGAGAATGATGATGCTCATTTACACTCCATGTGTTGAGCCAATATAACAGCACTACCCAAAGTCTTACATGAAGTTGGTGCCGAGGTATAGAAATATTCAGCCATCAGATGGCATGGAGCACATTGTTTTCATTAACCTGAGAACAATAAGTCGATATAGAAGAATATGTTTGCTCTCTGGTCTCCCTCACAGCTTCCTTGATCTATTACTGTGGATTGTTCCTGCCAACATGGCCATATAGGCGGCACTGAGAAAACCCACTTTGTGTGCATAACTGCCTCCTTACGTCTTGGTGAGGCTTATGGGAAATATTGCTTTGGACTCCCAGGAGTATCCGAATCTGCATGTGCATAATGCTTATTATATTTCCATGTATGAGGACATAAACATTCAGCAGAGGAATTCTCCCTTCTCCATTCCATTCCGGTCTCCCCTTTAACCTTTCTGAGGAAGTGTGACGCAGTTGGGCTCTATCAGAGCTGTTTAAAGTTGTCTTCACTAATCTAGCATCTGCATAGTGTAGTCTTTCACTGCCTGCTTCATGTCTAAGGCCTGCAAGAAGTTATACAACCTCAACTCCAGTCCATCAGTTACAGTGCTGTGAAAAAGTATTTGCCCCCTTAGAATTATTTTTCCTGAATTGTTTTAGATCATCAAAAGGAATTTTATTATCAGATAGCCTGAGGAAATACAAATAATGATTTCATTTATGAAGGGAAAAAGATATCCAAATCAGGCTGTGTAAAAAAGTAATTACACTTTTTTGTGATTAATAACCAGGGCCTGATTACTGCCTGACCTGTAAAATCATTAAATCGCTTAAAAAGAGCCTGTCTGACAACATGAAGTAAACTAAAAGGTCTAAAAAAGCAATTCACAATAGTCTGATGTGAAGAAATTTAAGAACAGGAGTCCAGAAAAATAATATCTGACAGATAAACCTGATGGTTTTATGATTTGCTTTGCTGCTTAAGTACTGGTCAGTCACTCAGTCTGACTAAATTTTAATGGTAATATAAAAATTTTTGTGGGTTATGAAGCAAAACCTGTTGTAATACATTAGCCAGTATAACTGTAAGGACCCTAAGGCCGGACATGCAATGTTGTAAAAATAAAAACACAGTCAGTCACCGGGGCCTCTAGGCAGTCTGATCAGAACCGGCTCAACAAGATAATGCCAGTTCTTCACTATCCTGGTGCTGGCATTCAAATGCACAATACCACCAGCACCCAGGAGTGTTGTCTGTCACAGAGCCTCGGTTTATATTATGACAACAAACCTTAAACCATATTGCAATATTGTTGGTGAAAAAGACGCAAAAAAAGGTCTTTGTTTAAATCAAGCCGTATATTTATTGAGACGTCAATGTGGCCTTGATGAGAGGAGAAGGCTAGTATAGGGTAGCTGTATCGGCTTGGCAAGTATTTTTCATCTCAGTTGTTTTCCATATGAGGAGCTGACAACAAGAAGGTGGTACTTCACTTTTACATCAAGGCACCAAATCCAGAACTGAGCCTTTAAAAGCTTTTCCAAGCAGTCGTGTAAACGCCAGGCTCATAAACAGGGAGTGTTGTTTTATCACGGACATATGCTTGGGTTTATAGCTGAAAACTGCATAATAAATAACATCTTTCCAAATGAAAAAGGCTTTTAACCTGCCTTATTTTTCTAATGAAACTGACCAAATCAGATTAGAGTAACAACAGAATCCAGTCAAAGCAGCAAAGATGAGACGAGATCTTCATATCTGTCACTTAACAGCACAGGCAGCTGCTCGCTTGCAATGCAGTAAGGAAGAAAGATAACACGTATGTGAAATAACTTAAGTGAGCAAACAACTGCCTGCAGTCAACATTCGGTTACGTAATAACTTCTTGCACTCACACCATCCACCTGACCAACCAGCACACCAGCTCAGCAACTGTGAGCTGCAGCCGGCATCGCTTCTTCTGCATTTTTCACACGTTTCCCCTTTCCACAATGGGTTGCTTCTAATTATAGAGAACGCTAAGGCCAGCTTGGCTCCTGCTTCGTCCAGCTATGCCGCATTGATGTTCCTGAACTACAAACAGGAACCCATGATTGCGGAGTAAGTTAACAACCTGCAACACACCTGCATGATGGCTCAGCCAAACATGTTTCTGAATATGCAGACGCTAGATGAGAGAGATCCGGATATCAAAACGTTGATGAGCTGAATTTGCTAAAGCGTGTTTGTCTTTACGTCTTGGAAGCTGTGTTTCACACCAAGTAACAGAATGGCGCTTGCCTTTTCCCTCTGCATCAGCACACACACAACTTTAAGAGCACAAAGAGAGAAAGTGGAGACTACAACATGACACAGAGCAATACAGGACAACACCAAGGGGACAGGGGCTCTTTTATATATAAAAAATATATTATATTTGATATAAATTATTATTAATAATTACTTAATAATTAGTAATTATTAAATTACCACTGATACCCCTTTTCCAACAACGCGGGCATCGCAAGATACTTGGTTCTTCTGCGCAAACCGTAACGTCACCAGTGGGCAGGTCGAAGCTGCAGACGACAGAGGCAACAAGAACGGCGGTGAAGAAGTTAAAAGGGACACTGTGAAAAGCTCATCAAGCGCCGCTGTCTCACTACCACGCTGTGTAACAGCCAATCTTGACTCATGCTTGGTTCCCAAAACTGGTGGAAACGCACCTCGGAGCTCAACAAAACACGAACGTTCGAAGGCACGAGAACCGAATCAGTTCAAGAATGAGAGTTCTTTCAGTGGAAAAACGCTATGAGAGTACTTGGGCTGCTTTTAGTGGCACGCAAGAGAAACTCTGGTATTATTTAGTTGCAAAGTAAATACAAACATATTAACTGTGATCCAGTAGATGACAGTGAACCAGGAACAAGTTCTAATTCTTACCTATGCATTGTTCTGATTACCTCTGAAGTCTGACCTCAGAACCAAACACGTTCCTGTTCTAAGTTTGAGAACCAGGATCCTTTCCTAACTGTTGTATTTTCAAACACTATAGCAACATGTTCTCTAAAGTAGGTTGTATAATATTGTGTGTGCAGCTTTCAGGATACGGCAGCTGGTTTATAAGCAAAGCGGCCATATTGGATTTTGAAGGCGGTGAGGATCCTCTAAATTTTTAGCTTGAAAGTTCCACTCGTAGGGTGATTTCTGTTCATTTTCCCAACTTCAAACTTGGAAATCTCGACTTTTAGGTCAAATCGGAACGTATCATCAAAAACAACATTTTTCAACAAATTATGCAGTGGCAATAAAAACCATTTCCTCTTTTTGTGGTTTTATGACATAAAATCACAAACTGAAAAAGCCCAAGACCTATTTTGAAATATATGTCAAGACAATAGTACTCACAAAATTCTGTATTTATGTAGGTGGTACTTGTTATACACCAATATTCTAAATTAATGTCACCACAACAGCTAATGTGAAGTGACTTGACTTTCAAAGCTTTGCCAGAATTAAGTAAATGAAAACTCTTATGCGGATGTTCATATGACACGCCGACAAATGTGGTGCATTTTGATCAATCTTGCAAAAAGCCACATTTGATTTACCGGAAGGTTTTTTTAGTTTGGTAAATATTTTCCATGTACCTTGATAATAAAAATCAACATTTTGATATGAGTGTACATGCGTATTTAGCTGTGAAATGTATCTAGATTCAATGAAAAATGGGAAATACCAATTCAATTAAATTATAGTTATTCTAACCACTACAAATGTGAGATCATTCATCAAAGATCATTTGTAAACATTTCAATGCAATAATTGTTTTTTTGGGTCACATTTTCACAGGTAAAGATGTAAAATCAGGGATATAAATCAACCCACAGGTTCAGCTTTTAAACCACTGCAGCTGTTTTAAAATGTTTGACTACACACATGATGTTGCTATCATTTGAAACTGTAATGGGTGTGACCTGACCAATTTCCTGCATGAAATCAGTATAACCTGCTGTGCCGCTGGTAACACCAAGAAGTCACCCATGCAACAGGAGGAATCTCTCAATGTTCCCCTTTTGTAGAGGAAATCTGCCCCTCACACTGCAATGCAACCAGACCCACAGTACTGTTCGCCTAAGCTGAAAAGCCACAAAAAGGCCAATATGTGGTTTCAAAACATGTTTGGCATTTGACCACATTATCGAAGATGAAGTACAGCTGATAAACCGTCTTCTCGCTTCCTCAAAAGCAGTGAAATAGCCCTTCATTACCCCGGCAGCCGGGAATCGGATGCTGCCCTCAGCGTGGTGTGAAGGCTGCAGCCGGGTGGCTCCATGCATGGAGCTCGCAGGACGCTCAGCCCTGTTGGTGTGAACTTACTTGGATGGAGTCGTTCGCCATGGTTGTCCCTACTGGGTGTTTTCTAGTCTCCACGCAGCTTCACGGAGAACCTGTGCACGTGTGATGATTACAGCCCCCCCACGGCTGGACACGGCGTCTACTTTCCGAGACAATGAACCGATCAGCAGAGGAAGTAGCCACTGTTCGTCCCGCGAGTTTTTATCTGAAACTTTCTGCAGTGTGAGAACACAAAGAGGTCAGGAGATAATCTGCATTGTTGGCTCGCCTGACCGCGCCTGAGCTGCTCCTTCCCAGTGTGTTTGACCAGCGTTAGCCGGCGCCACCTCACAAAAGCCAAAACCAGCTGTCAGTCCGGGGTTAAAAAAAATACAATTATTTCACCTTACAACATTAAAAGTAAGCTGTTCAGCTCCAAAGTCAGTGTCCATCCTGTCTTTAATGTGTCTGCCATGCAACAGCTAGCCAGAGCCCCGAAAAAACCACATCCACGATGAAAGAAAAGCCTCCTTCCTCCTCCTGTTCTCCCGGTAACATCCGTGAAACACGAACACGCCTCAGTCTCCTGGATGTATCACATGCCTCCGAAGAAGAAGGAAAAATAAGCCGCCTGTCAGTCGCTTCACACGCCGCTCACACTGTCAAAATTAAGGGAAAGAAAAAGTCAGAGTGTCCGTCAAAAGTCACGGTGGCTCCGGTTAAACTCGGGCAGCACAGAGGACGGTTTTCTTTGTTTTGGAGCAGTAGAACCTGGACTGAAAAGCACAACACTATCAGACGTTCAAGCCCTGTGTGTGAGGAGGGCTGCAGCAAGCACAGGCAGCGTACACTCGCTCCCGACGCTCGACTGAACCGCCCGGGCGTTCATTGGTCCAAAGCTGCGCGGCGGGAACGCGCCCGGGTGTGTCAGGTGACCCTTAGGAACGACCGTTGCCAACGGCAACCTTTAGCCGTGGAACTGTTGAACATGAAAGTACGAACATTACAGGTTTTTGTGATGTAAACAAATAGAACCAACACAATTTTTACTTTTAGTGATACATAAACCATGTACAGTTCAATTGTAATAAAAAACGGTTAGAAGGAAAAAAAGCAAATAAAGAAAAAGGTGAAATATTCACAGATGTGCACACACCCTGAAAATACTGTGTAAAACCTGCTTTTGTACATTTAGCATGTATGCTTCTTTGGTAGGAAACCATCAACATCCTTCATCTTTACTTGATATTTGCTCACTTTTCCATGCAAACGCTCTGCAACACCTCCAGGCCTTGGGTCAAAACTGATTTGTAAACTTTTCATAATTACATTAATATGGACAGAAAGTCTAGTTAGATTTGATGAAAAGTAACCCCAGATAATGATGCTGCCACCACCATGTTTAACTGTAGGTGTGGTGTTCACTGTACTGTGTTTTTTTTTTTTACATTGTAGCCAAAAGTTCAAGCTTAGACCATAATTCAGACCCATAACACGTTCCTTCACAAGGTAGTAGGAGATGGTTAGATGTTTTATTTGAAAGAGAAGGCTTCGGTTTCCAATCCTGTCAACATGGAGAAATGTTACTTTTTTCTAACGTCACTGTGGTTCCAGTCACAGTGTTGCTGGTCTGTGACTGGAACCAAACGTAACTCACAAAGTAAGGGAAATTTTGCCTGATAAATTATTTCTCTATTGTGGCAAAGCTTCTTGGCAAAAAATCTTACACCCTTGGAAAGTTTTTTTATTTCCCCATAAATGGTGCCACATTTGTAAAGAAAATGCATTTATGGCATGAGCAGCAGACACACCCATGTAATGCAAACCAGTTGCTATTTTAAGAAACCTAATGTTTATGTAGGCTTTTAATAATTGCATTAAAAGCATTTTTTTAAACATTTTGTTTTATCTTCACCGATTTATAATAATATGAACCACACAACTTTGCTCTCAGTGAATTATAACTTTTTATTATTATTTATTTAATAAATGAAAATAAGAAAAATCTTTTAAAATGTACATATATACACAATTGACTTTACAATGGAATATAATGTTCAAGTGTGCATGGTGTTGTTCTGGAACTCTGACTGTCAAGTGTTCATCAGAGAAACAGCCTGGGGGAAGAAACTGTCTCTGTAGCGGCTGGTTTTAGCAGACAGTGCTCTGTAGCGCCACCTGAAGGTAAAAGCCTAAACAGTTTGTGTGCAGGGTGTGTGGGGTCTGCTGAGATTTTAGCTGCCCTCTTCCTGAACTCTAGATCTGTATAAGTCCTGGACGGAAGGAAGGTCAGCCCTGATGTTTCTCTCTGGAGATAGTGGGGTGGTTGGTGTGTAGGAAGAAGTTGTGTCTAAATGGGATGTGGAGGAGTTGGGTTGAGGTGTGAACTGCTGCTTTTCATACCTGCAGTAGAAGCAGTAGAATTAAAAGATGGCCCCAAACGGATTTAGGTCAGTGTTGAAAAGTAATGGACCAAAGCATTAAATGTAAGGAGTCAAAAATGAATGTTCGGATACAAAACTCAACTGAATGCCTTTGATCAGTTCTTCAAGTAATTGATAATCGGTTGCATGGGACTACTTCATTCATCTATTTGTGCTGCAGCCACTGATACAGTCTTATTTCCTGTTCTAAGCCAAATGAAATGATAAGACAACCTGATTGCAACATTTCTAGCGTATATATTTTTTATTTTAGACAGGGAGGGTGAATAAAGTGCTGTAGTTTTTAATGATAAGTTTCTAAGAAAACATTTGAAATATCAATTAACAGCCAAACCAGCTGCAGCAGGCTTGGTTTATTAAAAATTTGCAGGGCTGCTCTGAGTGCACAGGCTGGTCCCTTTCTTCTTACAGGCGGCCAAGACTTGATTAATATTAGTATATTTTACATTCCTTATTTATTTTCGGTCACATTTGTTAAGGTCATTTTGAGACACTGTATAGGTGTTTGTACCTTCAACTCTCTTTATGATGTTTAACTTCTATATCAATCCACAATTAAATCTGAAGAGGCTTCCAAGTAAAGACTAGAAATATTGCAAAATTACTGTACAAATTCTTTTTCCATCTTCAGCATTCTGTGAGTCCAGCACTCGTGGTAAAAACCCATTGCTTACTTTGGTTTTTCAAGATGCATTCAGTGAAACCGATACTAAAATAATGTTGTTTTAAGTTCCATAAACAAACCACATTTGGCTTCCATCTTACCCAATGTGGTTCAAAATGTATTTTTTGGGGTTATTTTCTTCTCTTTGTGAGCCCTGTTTTTTTCTAAATGCTCAGGCATCTCTGTGCTTAATTTTTGCATCTATTTTTTTTCTAACATTTGTTTGTAAATTTATGGTAATTTTGTTTTCTTTTGTGTGGATGTGTGGACTTCTGTTTTTTGTGTGTGGCTATTTAGCCTTTTCTCATTGTTTATATGTTTGGTGTATTATTTAATTTTTTTAAATTTAAAATTAATATATTACATAAAAATTATATATTAAAATGAATCAAAGTGCAACACTGTCTAGGTGGTGTCCAGAAAACGATGTGGGCTACATTGATAATTGGCGAACATTTTGGGGAAAACCTGGTCTGTTCCGGAGAGACGGCATCCATCCCACTTTGGATGGAGCAGCTCTTCTTTCTAGGAATCTGGCCGAATTTATTAGTTCTCCAAAACTCTGACAACCCAGGGTTCAGACCAGGAAGCAGGGTCGTAGTTTAACACTCCTCTCTGCAGCTTCTGTACTGCTACCCACCCATTACCCTATTAAGACAGTGTCTCACCCAAGGCCAAAATTGAATAGATTAAAAAATAATCTAAAACGAGGAAATCAGGAAAATCTAATAAAAATAAACACAACTCAGACTAAAAAGAAAAATAAAACAATTAAATGTGGCTTACTGAACATAAGATCTCTCTCTTCAAAGACTTTGCTAGTAAGTGACCTGATTTGTGACAATCAGATTTATTTATTTTGCCTCACAGAAACCTGGCTGATTATTACTAATTATTTCAATTTTCACATTCCTCGAAATACTGGGCGAGGAGGAGTAGCAACCATCTTTCAGTCCAATTTATTGACTAGTCCCAGACCAATCAATAGCTACAACTCTTTCGAATATTTAATCCTTAGTTTTCCTCATCCAAATTGCAAAGCACTAAAACCACTTCTGTTTGGTGTTTTGTACCATCCACAAGGCCCTTACTCTCAACTTTTAGATCAGTTTTCAGACCTTTTATCTGATTTAGTGTTAAATACAGATAAGGTTATTATATTGGGGGATTTTAACATTCATGTTGACACTGCAAGTGATAGTTTAAATATAGCCTTTAATGCTATCTTAGACTCAATTGGCTTTGCTCAAAACATTAACAAACCTACCCACCTTTGTCATCATTCTCTGGACCTTGTGCTGACATATGGCATTGAGTGTAAAGACATAACAATATTTTCTAATAACCCTGTCCTGTTTGACCATTTTTTAATAACCTTTGAGTTTAATTTAACAGAGTACTCCACACCTGAAAGAAAATTTCATTATAGTAGATCATTATCAGACAATGCTGTAACAACCTTTAAAGAATCTGTTCCACTTTTAATTTCCTCATTATCACAAAAAAACACAGTGGAGGGCAATAATTTTGTTTCTTCCCCTTCACAAATTGATTCTCTTGTTCATAGTCTTACTTCATTATTGCGTGGTGCATTAGACAATGCAGCCCCCTTGAAAAAGAAGGTAATTATTAATAGGAGGCTAGTTTCCTGGTTTAATTCAGAGCTGCGTATTTTAAAGCACAATGTTAGAAAATTGGCATTCTACACACCTAGAGGATTCCTACTTAATCTGGAAAAATAGCCAACTGTTGTTTAAAAAGACACTTCACCAAGCTAGAACAGCTTATTTCTCATCCTTAATAGAAGAGAACAAGAATAATCCTAGGTTCTCCTTAGTAGAGTTGCTAAAATTACACAGAGTCATAGCTCTGTTGAGCCATCCATTCCCTTAGCTCTTCAGCAGTCATGACTTTATGGGATTCTTCCTAAATAAAAATTTATTCTATTAAAAAGGGAAAAACTTTGACATACTCCTGAAGATGATTACTTCATCCTCAGCAAGTGAGACAACATTGGAAGTAACTGTAGAACCTGATCTGTGTTTGGGGCTGTTTTGATCCTGTGGGGGCTTCCTGAGTTATCAAAAATATCAGCTTCATCTAAACCTTAAACTTGTATGTTAGACCCAATCCCAAAAAAAATTATTTAAGGAAGTTTTCCCTCTGATTACCAGCCCCTTTTTTAGATATGATTAATCTATCCTTAGTAAATGGATATGTACCACAAGCTTTTAAAGGTAGCTGTAATTTAAAACCTTTGCTTTAAGAAACCTTCGCTTGATCAAGATGACTTAAAAATTACAGACCTATATCCAATCTTCCATTCTTATCTATAATTCTTGGAAAATAGTTGCTAATCAATGTGTAAGCATTTTCACAGCAAAAGACCTGTTTGAAAAGTTTCGGTCAGGCTTTTTGAGCTCATCAGAGCACTGAAACAGCTCTGCTGAAAGTCACTAATATTTCTTGTGGCCCAGATAATGGACTTGTGTCTGTACTTGTCCTTTAAATCTCAGGGTGCATTTTAGCAGACATCAATATTCTCTTAGAAAGGCTGGAAAAAATGCTGTGGGTCAGGGAAAGCGCTAGGCTGGTTTAAAATCTTATCTGTCTACAGATTCCGTTTTTTCATGTAAAAGATAAATCATTTCAAAACTCCAGGGTTAATTGTGGAGTACCCCATGGTTTATACTTTGGGCCATTCTCTTTTTCTAAAATATTCTTCCAAAGGTCAAAATTACAGCGCATAGAAAAAATTTTTTCCGTTACGCGATATACTCAGCTTTTTCTTATCCATAAACCTGAGAACCCAAAAAGTTGATAGACTACAAGCATGTCTGAAGACTAAAAACTTGGGTATTTAACTTTTTTAGCTTCTAAAATTCCAAAAAACAGAAGTTGTCGTCTTTGGACCGGAGTCTTTGAAAAAAAAACTGCTTAGTCAATAATTAAACCGGATGGGATTAAAAATTTTCGGTAATAAAATAAAAAACCCTTGGGGTTATTTTTGACCAGGGGCATGTCATTTAAATCCCCATTAAACATTTCTGGGTTTCCTTCTTTCATCTCCGGAAATTGTCAAAAATTTGAAATATCCGTCCAGGAGTGATCTGAAAAAACTAGTCCATGCATTTGTTACTTCAAGGCTGGACATTTTAATTCTTTACTATCAGGGGTGTCCAAAAAATGCGTTAAAAACCTTTACTGATTTAAAATGCTGCAGGGAAGATTCGATGAAAATTAAAAAAAAGAGTCATTTTCCCTCTTTAGCTTCCCTTTATTTGGGCCCCCGTTAAACCAGAATAGAATTTAAAATTCTCCCCTCACATATAAAGCCCCCTTAAAAGACACTCCATCAACATCAGAGATCTGATTGTTCCATATATTCCTAACGAGCACTTTTGTTTCTCAACTGCGGTTTACTGGGGTTTCCCAAGTCTCTAGACGTAAATGGGGGCAGATCCTTTTGTTTTCAGGCTCCCCCCCTGTGGAAAAACCCCTCCCAGTTTTAGTCCGTGAGGGAGACACCCTGTTTTCTTTAAGGGTTAAAAATTTCCTTTTTTTATAAAAATTTAGTTAGAGTGGCTTTTGGTTATCCTGACTATCTTCCCTATTTTTACCTCCCTTTTCCTCCCTCCCGCTGCAAGGAGTAAGGGGAGTCAGGTTTAGCCTAAACCGGCTAGTTATGGTTGAGGGGCA
>JAHHUM010001465.1:0-200360 GCA_036173005.1 Crenichthys baileyi | reverse complement strand
TTTTTACTTCTTCAGACTGAAATGGTGTGCTGCTTTTCGAGATCTTTAGTCAACTTCATGTTGTGAACACAGTTGAAAGTAACTTTTTCAAAAGGAGTCAGGTTGTATCAAATGGCATCGTCACATAATAAACGAAATGATCATTTAAAAACTGCCTTTTGTATTAACTTGGGTTATTTTTCTCTGATAATAAGATTAGTTTGAAGATCTGACATATTTCAGTTTAACAAAAAGGGCAAAATAGAAAAAAATCTCTAAGGGGGGAAAATACCTTTTTAAAGTACTGCACCTAACCCTTATTAACTTTTTCCACAAATATGAAGACGGACACAGGAAGCCATAATTATAGCTTGGAGGTTTGTGCTGAGATGGGAGGCCTTAAGCTTTACAAATGTAAACATAATTTTTTTCATATTTGCACACACACTTTTTACTAGCTGCTTTCTTTATTTGCCTAATGATGGCATGTATAAAATTAGGAAAAAATTTTTTCATCATCTCACCTGCACAAAAGCAATTTGCATTTTCTCTCTATGCAATAATAACATCTCTCGGGTTTTCTCACAATGCAAATACACAGAATAAATCCCCACAAAATACAATCAAACAAGAGACACATCACTGAGCAGCAAATTACAATAATAAGTACTACTTCTAGAAAACAGTATTTTTAGGTTATCCATGGAATCCTGAATCGGCCATTCAAGTTGAGAAGTAAAATTTTAAACTCAACAGTGCCGACTACAGTTGTTGGCACATCTAGTGAAGGAAACAAAACCTTTATCATGGCACGATTGGTGTTACCCCTAATCTTCATCTATCCATCCATTTACTACACCCAGCATGTTCTTGAAGGGCTGGCAGAGTGCCGAACAACCTCTGTATGATTAATATCACTGAAGCATTTTGTTAGATTTTTGCTTTATTCAGAGTTTTTAAGGAACTTTTATTTGTAATCCACGGCTTTATGTTTTCCAGGGTTTTAAATATGATGTGACACATAGGCCAAATTCTTTTAGACACTTGCCACTAGGCTGCACAAGGACCCTTATTTTTCTTGCCAACGGGCACAGTGAACAGGATGGTAAAAACATCCTCCAAAGCTCACTATTAGAGCACCACAGCAAAGAGTGGTTTATTGGGGTCACAACGTTTCAATAAAAAACATTAGACGCTAGTTACATGCTAACTGGATACTTAGAAGTCATGCCAGAAAAATAAAATTTTTGTTCTACCTTTACCAAATTAAACCTGGAGTTTGCTAAACTGCTGGGCTTAGACTGGAACATATGCTTTGGTCAGATGAGACTCAGAAACGCTTCAGGTGAGTTTAGTATAAAACAAAGAATGAATATGCGGAAAAAACACCTTCCTGTTTTCCATGCCTCCCTCTCAAAGGCTAATCTTTTGGAGTGCGGTAACGTAGAAAACAGGTTGTCAGTAAGAATAATAACCAAAAACTTGAGTCATTTACCAGACACAAAAACAATCTTGTTACATTGCCAGCGCAGTTCCCAGGCCTAAATTCTAAAGAAATCCTGTGGGGTAACCGTAAAAGAAGAGACCACAAAGATGAATCCAGGGAGATTTAGAGAAACTGTGCAAAGACAAGTGATCCAAGATCCCTCTCTCTGTATGCTCCAACCTTGTAAATTGTTATAGGAATAGGAGGTCATACAAATAACTGACACTAGGGGCACCAAAGAAGTAGGTAGTAAATGAAAGTGCATAAGGGGCTAAACTGCTTTCATTGAGTTGGTCTGAAATAGAAACTCTCATTACATCACACCGAAAAGTTATTACTTTGCATATTTGTATGTTTTGCTTTGAAATTTCTTCTCCTTTACTCCTTTGACTTCAGCGTCTTTTCCTGCGAATTTTATAAAACGTTTTGAAGATACAAGGCATCTGTCATTTATTCAGTACTTAACCATGCCACTAGAGATTTAACTGAAAACTGTTATTTCTTAATGTGGAATTTTTTTCTCCATCTAGTCATATTGAAGGCTGCATTTTTCTGAATTTGTCATAAAATCATGTTAGTTGAATTAAAGATCCTTTTAATTGAAGGGTTTTTACACATATTTTCCAGGGGTGTCGTTCAGTATGTGATTACAGCCCCTTTAAAGCTTGATGTTGAAGCAAATCAACATGGTAGAGTTGCAAATGGTGCAGAGATTTTCAGTAAAACTTTTTTTCATACTTTAGTAATAGTTTTCTCTCCACGATGACCCATCTAAAAGCACATCGCATGCTGATGTCCCCTTTCTGTACAAGATTAAAGCACTCCCAAACCATTATTTACTTCAGCCCCACATATATTTTGAGCACCATCTGCGAAGAGGTGTCCAGTTCTATTAATTGTGAGAAAAGCTTGAGATGAAAAGGTTCCCTGGGTGAAAGATGGTGATACTTCCAGCTCTCAACCTGCCCACCATGTCCTCCCACTGTGCTCAGATTAATGATGTCAGACATATCACAGGGGCCCTTATCAGACATGGATGCTCCCAGCGAACAAAGCTCCATTTAGAAGCTTCCTGTTTAACTGATGAAGTGGGACTGATGGCGAGAGGAGGCAGAGATTCTAAGTGAATACTAATAACTGGCTGACTAATAGGTGAGCATCAAAAGAGGACAACAAAATTATGAAAAAACATTAAAGGACAGCATGAGAAGCATTACAGAGTTTTATTCTTCTTCTTCTTATTATTTATCAAATATAAACATCTTGTTTTTTGCTGGAACACTGAGCTTCATTTCCTGTGTTTTTGGACTAAAACTTTTCCAAAGCTTTGCGGTGGTGTGGTGGTTACCATCCGCCACATAAAGAGGGGCCCCAGCTTAATATCCCATAAGGAGTATGAATGCTTTCTTCAGTGCATTGTTTTCTTCACGCTTTCTCCCAAAAATATACTAGGGTAATTGACAGTGGGAATGGCTGTATCTCTGTGTGTGAACATATTTGTTTGCTTTGTTGGTGTTTCTCTGCTTTGGGTCCTTTATTACCTTGTGACCTGTCCAGGGTGTACAGTACCTTGGATTTTTACCTATTTTTTTACATTCCAGCCTGTATTGGAAAAGTTTTTAATCCTATTTTATATGATGGATCTGCACAAAATAGGTTTGTTAAGTGAAATGAGAAAAATATGTATGAGAAAAAAAAATATAAACATGAGTAAAAACCAAACAATTGGTATGTGCATATCCACCCCCTTTTCTATGAAGCCCCTAAAAATTCTGGTGCAACTAATTACTTTCAAAAGTCACATAACTAGTTAAATGAAGTCCACCTGTGTGCAGCCTACGTTTCACTTGATCTGTCAGTATAAACACACCCTTTCTGGAAGGCCCCAGAGGCTGCAATACCACTAAGCAAGAGGCTTCACACCATGAAGACCAAAGAGCTCTCCAAACATGTCAGGGACAGAGTTGCTGAGAAGTACAAGTCAGGATAGGGTTATAAAAAATATCAAAATGATTGATGTTCACTCAGAGCACCATTAATCCAACATTTTTAAATGGAAAGCACATGGTACCACAAAAACCTGCCAGGAGAGGACAACCAACCAGATCTCACAGATCAGACAAGGAGGGCATTAATCAGAGATCAACAAGAGGAAAAAAAAACAGGCAGTAAAAAGTGTGAAAAGAGCAAAAACACATTTCCAGTGAGAAATACCTATCATCCATGGAGGAACAGACACTTTTCAGTTGTGATGTAGCTAATGTAGTGTAACGACTCTGTGTTCTAGGGTTCTGTTCGGGGTTCATGTTGTTGCTATGTGTAATGTTCTCATGGTTGCCATATTGGTTATGTATGCCTCTGCTGACTTACGCTGCGTTTGTGGTGCTGGTCATGTGAGCGGGGAAACCGCCAAGGAGTAGAGAGAGGGCGGGATTCCAAAAAAGGAGTAGGGAAGTAGGCAGCCTAGAGACTGGCAGTTAGTACTGTTGTGTTTGAATAAAAAAACCAGTTCAACGGAACACCAGTGTCGGCGTCATTACACTGGTGTCAGAAGTAAACCATCTGTGATCAGAGCTGTGAGCCAAGTGAGCAGTGTCAGCTGGCCATCTCCGGTAGCCGCTACAACAGCGTCATGGATGGCGCGTTTCCCAGCGTGAGAGCCAACTCAGAAAGAGAAGAGGAAGGTGAGGCATGGAACGCAGAGCTACAAAAGCTGGATCGTGCAAGAGCTTCTCTGCGCGGCGCCACGTCCAGGTTGGCTGCTGAAGCGGGTCTGGGTGCCGATGAGAAACCGCGCACAGCGACGCAATTGTTCCAAGGAGCGGTGAAGAGTCATGACGGTGGCGGAGGCAGCAACGTCGGCGGCTCCCATAACATTGCTGTTCCGTTGAAGACGCCTAAGTACGCCGGTAAGTCAAGCTGGGAGGCGTTTCATGCACAGTTTGAACTGCTGGCTCAGGCAGGAAGATGGACAGTAGAGCATAAGGCCTTGCAGCTAGCCCTCTGCTTGCAGGATGATGCATTGGACTGCCAGTTACTGCTCGGTACGGAGGACAGAAAGAACTATGATGCCCTGGTCGGAGCTTTAAAGAGGCGTTTTGGGCAATGTGTGCAGCCTGACATCTTTAAAAATAAACTCACCAGCAGGAACAGGTTGCCAGGTGAGCTTTTGCGCGTGTTGGCTAATGACATTGAGAGCCTCACACGCAGAGCGTACGCACACTTGCCCTCAGGTGTGCAGAATGAACTAGCAAAAGATCAGTTCGTCAGAGCGCTGTCACCTCCAGAGCTGCGGGTGCAAGTCCAGCTGATGCACCCGACCTCCCTGCAGGTTGCGTTGGATGTGGCAGTGGAGAGGGAGTGTTTGGTTGGCGTTGCTCTTGGTATCTGGCTCCACCCAGATAAATCTCATTTCATGCAACAAGAGGTGACATTTCTGGGTCACAAGGTTGGGAGGGAGGGCATCAGCACTATGGAGGACAAAGTAAAGATGGTGGCAGAGTGGCCTCTTATTATCGGAGGTTTGTGCGGGGGTTTGCAAATATGGCAGCCCCCTGTTCCAACTCCTCCAGAAGAACCGGGACTTTGTGTGGACTGAACAGTGCCAGGGGGCATTTGACTGTCTGCAGCGGGCCCTGACTGGTGCCCCAGTACTTGCCCCGGCTGACCCCTTCTCCCCTTCATTCTTGACCGATGCGAGTAGTGTGGGTTGGGGGGTGCCCTTTCCCAGGGGGCCGAAGGGGAGAGAGTGGTGGGGTATTAGGGGGCCTTTGA
Source organism: Crenichthys baileyi (assembly GCA_036173005.1). Taxonomy (NCBI): domain Eukaryota; kingdom Metazoa; phylum Chordata; class Actinopteri; order Cyprinodontiformes; family Goodeidae; genus Crenichthys; species Crenichthys baileyi. The sequence continues at coordinate 195,121 of JAHHUM010001465.1, read as the reverse complement.
AAAGGAGAAAGGCACTACTGTGTGACAAAGGCGGGAGTGTTGGCGGTGATACTTTCAATGCCCCCCTTAAAGTATTACCTTTTGGCCCTGCTTTAAACCATAAGGACTGACCATCTGCTCTCCAATGGTAGTGTCTTTTAAAGAACCCGAGGGCCGGGTGGCCCCCGGGGGGGAAGGCTGCGTCCTCGATTTAGCAGTTGTCCTCAGGGGGCTAAACATGCTAAGCGGTGCCCTCTCCGGCGCCCATTGCTGCAGGGATGCAGTTCTGGGGCCCGGGAGGGAAAGGTTGGAGGAGGAGCATGCAACGGAGCCAGCCAGTTTCAGTCGGAGTAATCTTTTTCCTACAGAGAGCTGCGGGCAGTGGACAAGACCCCTGGAGGCTCAGAGAAAGGATCCGGATATTCAGCCTGTGTTACAGTGGGGGGGAAAGTCAGCGGAACCCGTCATGGGACAGGTTGGGGGCTCCCCCTCCACAAAGGCGGGTGAATTTTAGGTTTCTGGTCTGGAGAAGGGGTGCGAGAGGGCAGGGAAGGAACCCTCCCAGGGGAAGAGTTGGCAATCTTATCCCCAAAGGCCTAGGGAGGTGTCCTGGGAATGCACGGAGCCGGGTCCGACATTTCGGGTCACAAAACCCTTTCCCGGGCCTCCGGCGGGAGTTTTTACGGGGGCCAGTGCAGGGGGGCTAAGGATTTCTGTCGTCGCTGTGACCCCTGTACAGCTCAGAAGGGACCATCGGGTCAGTCACACGCCCATCTGCGCGTTTTTTGTAGGGTGCCTATGGAGAATGGCAGTGACATCATGGTCCACCCCACGCTCTGACAAAGGAAACTGTATGCCTCTCGCTATTGACTTTTTCAAAAAATGGCCAAGGCCAGCCATTCCGCCCAAGGCAGAGACAGTGGTGGTTTCCTTGGTGGGGGGTCTGTTTGGGGGTTTTGGGGGGTACCGGATATTATTATACGCCCAGGGGAAAATTTTGAGTCGCGGGTGTTTTCTCCCATGTGCACCGTCGGGGCACCAAAAAAACAAGAATGACACCGTACACCCCCAGGGGGAGGCTTTGGAAAGACCCCCCCCTTTTTGGGGGGCAGCTGGCCATCCCACAGCGGAGCATCAGGGGACTGGTGAGCCCCTTTCCCCCTGGTGCTAATGGCATGTCGATCAGCTGACAGACTCCACGGCATGTACCCCCCTCACTCCTTATGTTGGGGAGGGATGCGCAGCCAGCTGAACTGTCTTTCGACGTCCCCGACGCACCTCGTTCCGAATTTGCTAGAAACTTCAGGACCGGGTTAGAGATGGCACATGCTTGCTCGGCGACAAAAGGGGGCAGGGGGGGGGGCCCAAAAAGGAACTATGAATTCAAGGGCTAAGGGTGGACACTTTGCACAGGGAGCTGTCTTTGGGGTTTTTAAACCCTAAAAGGAAGAAGGCCCAGTCCAAGCTGGACAGTCAGTGGGTGGGTCCCTGCGAGTGTTGGAGCGCATGGGGAGGTATTTTCGAGTGCAGATGCTGCAAACATGAGGAAACTAGCACTGCCAGGGACAGGTTAGCCCTGTATCAGGGCAGAGCGACAACCCAGCCCCCAGTAGCCATGTGCCCGGGTCACTTCTATCGCCCAGGGGCCCTACCCCTGACACAGTAGATATGTCTGTAGTGCAGCCTGTTAGCCCTGGCAGGCCGCCCACGGCGGAAAAAAGGGGGGCCTCAGGCGGTTTGATGACTTTTTTTGGTTTTCCCTCGGGGGCGAGGAACTTTGTGGGGGGGGTTTTGTAAAAGACTCTGTGTTTTTTGGGGGGTTCTGTTCGGGGTTTATGTTGTTGTTATGTGTAATGTTCTCATGGTTGCCATATTGGTTATGTATGCCTCTGCTGACTTACGCTGCGTTTGTGGTGCTGGTCATGTGGGCGGGGAAACCGCCAAGGGGTAGAGAGAGGGCGGGATTCCAAAAAAGGAGTAGGGAAGTAGGCAGCCTAGAGACTGGCAGTTAGTACTGTTGTGTTTGAATAAAAAAACCAGTTCAACGGAACACCGTGTCGGTATCATTACAGTATCAACCATCTTTGCTAACCTCTTCAAAAGATTGGGTTATGTGGTGCATGTATGAGTAGGGAATGCCTAACTGGCTGTAGACAGCAATCCAAAGTTAGAGTACTCCGAAAAAGTATCTGTCGTTTTACAGAGTTTTTCAGTTTTTGTTGTTTTGTCACGTTTACAAGTTTTGGATCATACAACTCAATCAAATTTTAAATATACTGATATGAATAATTATAGCATGCAGTTTTTGGCGATTTCATTTATAAAGAAAAAAAACACCTTTTCAAAACCAACCTGGGTGCATGTTACAAAATACTGTTGTAGTCAACACCACCTAACTTGGCTCTGTTATGATTCTGGCACGTCTGCTCTACTCTGTCTCTCTGGCTGCAATCAGCAGATGAGATGCACCTGGTGACTGCTGCAGTGCAGTGCAATCTGTGGCATTCCAAGCACCTGTGTCTCCCTGATATATACTGACTCTGACAAGCAGATGGTGCCAGATTTTTTGAAAGCCATCGTGTGAGTAGATATCCACCGTTCCTCCTGACTGATCGTTTGGTTTGACCCTTGCCTCCTCTTGGATTTTGCCTCTGCCTGCCCCTTGTTGGACTTTTGATTTTGGTTTTGACCCGTTTCCTGGATCTGATTTATGCCTCCCCTTGCCCTTGCCTGACGTCTCTTTTTCCGATCATTGACCCTGTTTCTGTCCCTCGATTATTGAATCAGCCTAGCCCTTGGATTATTCAGCCAAAAGTCACCTGTCTCTCTCACCTGCGCTGTGGAGATCCCTGCCTTCTACCCACTGAGGTTTCCCCTCTGGGTTTCAAGTTTAACCCAAGACAAGAACAGGTTAGTGACTTTTCTGATCCTTGCAAGATTTGGAGAAACTACAAGTCAATAATCCTTCTTTCTGCTTCAGTGATTCCTGGAAGCTGTGTGGAGTTTAACCTGAGTGACGTTTTCCTGTGGCTGAATAAACTTTTTAATCTTTCAGTTCTGTGTCTGGCTGAATCTTGGGTCCGCTTTTTTCTAATTTGTAATAGGCTCCTAGTCATGACCAAGACCAAAGCAATGAAAGACCATTTACAAACCAGAGCTGCAATGCTCCTGTACAGGTACATCTGATAGAACACTGTGAAAAGTTTAATATTTGTTTCAATCATTTCAGAAAATAAAATTACAGTGTCTTGCAAAAGTTTTCACCCCCTTGGCTTTTTACCTATTTTATTTCATTCCAACCTGTAATTTAAATGGTTTTGAGTTTTATTTTATGTGATGGATTGGCACAAAATAGTCTAAATTGGTGAAGTGAAATGAGCAAAATAAAAAACTGAAAATTGACATGTGCATGTTTCCCTCCTCTTTGCTATAAAGCCCCTAAAAAAACTCTGGTGCAACCAATTACCTTTAAAAGTCACACAATTGTTGAAATAGAGTTCACCTGTGTGCAATCAAAGCCCCAGAGGCTGCAACACCACTAAACAAGAGGCTTCACACCATGGAGCTCTCCAAACAAGTCAGGGACAAGTAGTTGAGAAGTAAAAGTCAGGGTGTGGTTATAAAAAAAGATTTTGATGTTCCCCCAGAACATCATTAAATCCATCATCTTTAAATGCAAAGAGCATGATAACACAACAAACTTGCCAAAAGAGGACAGCCCACAAAACTCACAAACTGGGCAACAGGACATTTATCAGAGAGCCAGCACAAAGACCAAAGGTAACCCTGAAAGAGTTGCAGAGGTCTACAGCAGAGACTGGAGTATCTGTCCATAGGACCACAATAAGCTGTACACTCCAGACAGTTGAATTGTATGGAAGAGTGACCAGAAAAAAGCCTTTACTTAGAGTTAAAATTAAGAAGGCACAACTCTTTAAATGTAAGGAGGAATGTGCCTTGGTCAGATAAGATGAAAATTGAACATTTCAGCCACCAAGGAAAATGCTTTTTCTGGCTTAAACCCAGTGCATTCTATCACCACAAGAACGTCCTTCCCACCGTAAAACATGGGGTTGGCAGCATCATGCTATGGGGGTGTTTTTCAGCTGCAGAACCTGGGAAGCTGTTGGAGTCGAGGTAAAGATGGATGGTTCTACCTGGGGTTTCACTGCGACAGGGTTTCACCTTGCAGCAGGACAATGATCTGAAGCATACTGCTGAAACAACACTTGAATGGTTAAGCATGTGTTGGAATGACCTAGTTAAAGATCAGACCTCAATCCAATTAAAAATCTGTGGTTAGACTTCAAGATTGCTGTTCACAAGCAAAAAATCATCCAACATGAAGGAGCTGAATCAGTTTTGCCATTTGGAATGAGTGAAAATCCAGTAGAAAGATGTGACAAGTTCATAAAGACTTATCCCAAGCGACTTGCAGCTGTAATTGCCGCAAAAGGTAGCTCTACAAAGTACTGACTTTAGGGGGGGTGAACAGTTAAGACTGAAGTTTTCTGTTATTTTGCCCTAATTGTTGTTTGCTTCACAATTAAAAAAAAAACATCTTCAAAGTTGTCAGAATGTTCTGTCAATGAAATTCTGCAAAATCTCAAACAATCCATTTCAGTTCCAAGTTGGGAGGAAACAAAATTAAAGTGTCAAGGGGGGTGAATACTTTTTGATGGCACTGTACCTTGTCTCGTACTTCTTGTCTGTGTTTGATGCTGTGTGTTTCTAATCTTGACACATAAGTTGGCAAATCCAACAAGCATATTTTGCTGTGTTTAAATGTGGAAAAACTAAAGCTAATTTTGCAGAACAGTAAGCTGTTACACGTATGTCTGGTGAAGGATGTAAAATTTACATTTGTCAGAAATCTGTCAGAGTAGAGTTACTTTTGCCATGTCTTCATTATCTTATTTTTTTTTTTTCTTTTGTACATTTAATATTCACCCGACCATCTTTGGTTGAACACAGTCCATGCATGCCTCCAGTGCACAAATAATTAGTAGATTAACTAGTCAGAAAATGAGATCAGACTGCACTGCTTAAATAGGCACCTAAATACAAGCATTCACCAGGTATGGGGTTTATATCTTGTCTGGATGTTGTGCTGCTCATGGCACAGAATTTTGTGACACACCATTGACATGTCTGCGGGAGCCTGGTGTAACAAGAGATGAAATTGTGTATGCACAGTGTCAAATAATCAGGAAGGCAATGCTAGACAGATATTTACCCCTTCCTTTATTATTGAAGCACAAGGAAGATACAGTAGAATAGTGTGGCAACAGACGCTTCCTTAGCTGCATATCTGTTTTTCCTCTGCATACATTTAGACGGAGATGCACAGAGAAATTGGCTGTTGAGTGGGATTTCAGCTCAGCCACAATCAGTTGGCAGTTGGTCGAAAACTCAAAAATGCTGCCTTTGTGAATGCAAATTATCTAGAAGTTATGGAAGAAGGAAGAATAACTGTTATCTGGGGCAGCGCATGGTGTAGAGGTATAGCGTGTGCCCTATTTACGGAGGCTATTGGTCTTCAACGCAGTCGTCTGGGGTTTTATTCCTGACATTGGGACCTTTGCTGCATGTCTTCACCCCTTCTCTTGTGGCCCATTTCCTGCCTGAACAGTTATCTTTATAAGTTTATATTTTCAGTATCAGTAAGCTGTTTAAAATGAAGTCAGAGGAAGCATAAAAAGTGTAAGGAGCAGATAACAGGAAGGCTTAGGATATTACAGCAAAGTTATTTAATCTTTTTGAGCTTTCAACATCTCTCTAAGAATACCCCTTTAAAATGACTTAAGGTAAAGGTGTATATTCTTTGAGAAATAGTAAGAGAAACTGCGGTTTACAATTACTTATGCTAACCATGCTAATTACTAATATAAGTTAAAGTTAACTGAAAATGCCTTCTTAGGACTTATTAAGTAAAACCCTGTTTTGCAGCTCTTCCTAACCCTAAGAAGAAAAAAAATTATTAATGGTCACATCAGGAAGGGCAGAATGTAACATTTTTAATATTATTATTGCAGATCAAATCATACAGATTCCAAGTCAAGTATATACATTTCAGTTGATTATAGTTATCAAACAATGGAGTCCAATTCCATTTATTACTTAAATTGGTTAAAAAGGTTTCTATCTATTGAAACTCAGTAGATTGCATCGACTGACTCACTGACTTGCAGCATTCACTCCTTCTGGATGAGCATGTAGCTACCTTGGACAGTCGCTTGCATTGACTTTGCAGCAATCCCTCATACTAAGCATGCATGTAGCTATGGTGGAAAGGAAAACTTCCCTCTAATAGGAAGAAACCTCCAGCAGAACCAGGCTCAAAGTGAGTGGCCATCTGCCATGGCCGACTGGGCGTTTGAGAAGACGGAGCATACACACACAAAAAAACACATTATCACTGATCTAGGAGTACTTTCTATGTTAAAGAAAAGTAAAAAAAAGTAAATGGCCATAATGACTCCTTTAGTAGCTTCATCTAGGAAAGAAAAAAAAGTTAAGCAGAGAAACTCTGAGGCAGTTTTCAAGTCTAGAGTATGAAAGAGTGCACATACAGTTAGACACAGTAAAAGCTCAGCCAGTAGCTATGTCCAGGAGAGAGACAGGGTTAAACACTGAAAGACAGGGTTAAGTGTATCATCTATAGAAGGAGAACATTAAGTTGTTGGCAGCAGTATATCAGCCAAGGCCCCCTTCCAGGAAGGTGTCACAGCTAAACACCAAGCCAGGCCAAGTGTAGCTTCTAGAAAGAGCAAAAACAGAGTGAGAACATAAAGTTAAAAGCTAAAACAGCAAATAATGCAAAATTGGAGAGAAGTATGACAATGTAGCAAAGTGAGGGACACACTGCTTAATTGTGTGACATCACGGGAAATTTAAAATAAATCAGCCAAGATATCAGGAAAACAACTGTGGACCTCCACAAATCTGGTTCATCCTGGGGTACAACATCCAAATGCCAGGAGGTGCCATTTGTTCAAACAATTACACAGAACCACAAACACTGTAATAATGTCCAGGCATCACACTATTCAGGAAAGTTCTGTGTCCCAGAGATGAACATGTTTGGGTTCAATTGTGCCTATCATGACGCTAGCTCAAAGGCAGTTCAGCAAGGAAGAAGCAATTTCTTCAAAATCCAACATAAAAGAGCAATTTGGAAATACACTCAAGGCCAAGGACCTTTATGTTTGGAGACATGTTTTGTGGTCTGATGAAACAATTTAAAGTTGTTGCCACCCACCCCGGTAGCACCATGTTGTGTGGGTGTTTTCCTGCAGAAGTGACTGGAGTACAACATTACAGAATAGATGACATCATGAGCAAAGAACATTTTCTGGAAATATTGAAGCAACATCTCAAAACATCACCCAGTAAATGAAAAGTTTAACACAAATGGACAATGACCCTAAGCATACCGGCAAATTAGATTAAAAGAGGCTTAAAGACAACAAAGTCAATGTTTGGAATAGCCATCACAAAATTGTGATCTCACTTATAAAAGCAATTTAAATGTATGTGTGTTAAAGGAGGCCTACAAGCCTGACCCAGTTACACCAGTTCTGTCTGGAGGAATGGGTGAAACTTCCAGCTACTGTGTGAAGATTCTGTAAGCATTCCCAAAACATTTGACCCAAGTCATAGAGTAGGCATTGCTACTAAATACTGAGCAAGTGTATGTAAGCTTTTAAATTTAAATAATGTAAAATATAATTCTCAAAATAATTCATTATTAATCATTATTCAGGAATTTAGCAAATAAGAGTATTGTTTGGTAATCCTAATTGACCTAAAACAGGAAAAAAGTCTTATTTAAAGCGAGAAAGCCAGAATATAATGTTTTTGTTTTACTTTTTATTAAGTGCATGTGAAAATTTGGTTGTACATATAAACCAAAATATGATAAATAAAATTGAAACCTACTATTATAATTTTTAGGTTTTCCATGCATTCTTATTACAATGTATTAGGACCACTTTTTACTGTTTTATAGCTTTCTTTTGTGTCCAGGTATATGGTATAAAGTCTAAACATGTTTCAAGATCTGAGACAGATAAAAAGCCACAGAAGCAGGAAGCTGGTCCATTTCATGTTTACAAATCTCCAAATGAAACTAACACTTCTTATCTAAAATTCTACTTGTCTTTAGTGATGACTGGTATTTCTGAATGAAAGTTATGATTTCTTATCAGCACTGTTATGATAGGTATAGCCTCAGCTATATAACACTATTTTTAGTAGTACTGCACATCAGTGTAATAGATTGTACCCAAGTGAGAATTTCCACATTAAGCAGCAAGGTTACGATGTTTAATGGGACACTCAGAATTGACGATCTTATCAGAACTGATGGGAGCATGGAGATCAATAAAACATCTCTAAGTCTACTTAAACTCTAATCTTTGCCAAAAGTTGTGAGCCTGGTTATGAGATATCAACCTTGATAAGCATGGTTAGAACCCTTATCGTATATGTGCATCTCATATTTTGTAAAAGGACTTGGTGAGCTTGGGCGTGTGCAGTATACGTCTCCCCAGCTGAGAGAGAGCGGGAACAGCAGAAAGATTAGATCTCGGCTTTCTGACTTTACACCGCTACAAAGGCTGAATATCTCCTCCATCCTAAGATTGCTATCTCTGATGTAACAGTATAATGTATAATGCAGAAGAAGGTATAAGGCACTTATTTTTTTATCAGAGTGTGAGGGTTGTCTTATAGAGGACCATACTTTCAAGATCATTCCAGCATAAAGCTCTTTAAACAAATCAAACAGGAAAACAACTGCGTACATGTGGACGGCTGCTGGAGCAATTACCTTCACCTAACTCAGCATTTAAATGCAAAGACTTTTAAAGTTAATTGTATAAGATATTAGAAAACACAGAAAAAAAGATAAAATGAGTCTGTGCATGAAAATAATCTGAATAGAAATGAGACTTTCGAGTGCTGTGCAAACTTCCTTGAGGATTAGATTGTTTTCACGTTTCAGAAGAAACCACCAGCTATATTGTTTACATCTTATGTGTACACAGCGCATGAGAAACATATACAGAGACGGTTAATTAGTTTCTGTGTGTTCACGGCACCTTGTTTGCTTGGGGTAAATATCAAGAGAGCACACAGGCCTGGAAATTAATACTTAATGACTGTCATTTACTTGCTATTTTGCAATTATCATGGGACATACACAGGTGGGGGTAGAGTGTGGAACTCAAGCACACACTTACTGAGTGGGGTTTTTAATAAGTGTTTGCATAGGTTGAGACAAAACAACCTTAACAGCTATTGCATGTAAATAATTATTTGATCTTAGTTTGAGTTTGTTTCTCCGCTTAGATATGAGCATTTCTAATGTTTCATTGTAATGGAGAGGAACACAAAATCAACCAAACTCTCAGAAGAACCATCTCACATAAGAGTTATAAATGGATTCACATGTGATTGAGTGAAATAACTATTTGTTGTCTAGATAAAAAGTCACTTTGAAAAGGGTGGAGGAACATTTACTTTAAAGCACAGTGATCTGATCTTTCTTGTAATAGGAGAACTTTTTCTCCACTCTTTTTAGCAGAGACTTGCTAAACTGAATATGTTTTCTAGCTGCCACTGGATATTTGGTTCTGCTGCTCATTGACCTTCATGTGCTTCTTTACCCAGTACTTTTTTTGCCTTGCTGGCATTATTTCAGGGTTATCATGTTGGAAAACCAATCCACAACCCATCTCCTAGTGTTGCAGATAAGAGAAGGAGGTTCTCATCCATCTTCTGTTCCTGTAATGCAGAAATGTTGTCCTGTTTCCTGACAAGAAAAACAGCCCCTAAGCATAATGTTTCCACCTCCATGCTTGAATGTTGGTATTTTGTCCCCAGGTCATTTTCAGCATTTCTTTTTCTTTCAACATGGTGAGTTGAGTTGATGTGCTGACCACAGAACTTTCCTGAATCATTTAGATCACCGATCTCGAGAGCCGCTGTCTTGCAACTTTGGATGTGTCTCTCTGTCAACACACCTAAATCACATTATTAAGTCATTAGCAGGACTTTGTAGAAGTTGAATGCATGAGGAGGTGATTCAGTCCTTTGATGCAGGTGTCATGGGTGACTTGGGACGCATAAAAAAGTTGCAGGACACCGGCCCTCAAGGACCGGAGTTTGACCCCTGATTTGGATGATTAAAGATACCAAAGAAAATGCAAGGCTAAAAACAAACCAGTCCCCTTTTCCACCAGATCACCTACAAACATAAAAACCTAAGCATTCATTCACACATGCATAAAGACCTCAGATGAGGACATGAAAAATTTTAGAAGATTATGGCAACTAAAGAAACTTATTTATTTAATTTATTTAATTTAACTGTCTGCAATGTGGAAAACAATGGGGATGTTATAACTGTAGTGCGAAAAAATAAATACAATTTAAGACATGGAGGCATAAATTATGTTAAACTAGTAGCACCAATAAATAAGATAGAATAATAATGAAAATTCATACTGCAACTTTCACTTCACCCACTTTCACTTCAGATCAACTTAAGGTACATTGTTTTGCCCGGGGTATTTTTGACATGTCATGAGGAGAGAAGATGGATTCAAACCGACAACCTCCTAACTGACAAGATCTCTTAGTATTCCTCCTTAGGGTTACCATGCCCACAGTCTGATACCATATTCACAGAGTGTTTCATGCTGCCTCTGAACCATATAGTAGCAGATATCAAGAGGAGAACAAAAGCATCTACAAACATTCAATGGTGAAACATGGTTGATGTTGTTACATGTTGTGGTCTGATAGTACTGTCATTGGAACTGAAAGTTCTAAAAGAATGCATCCAACAGAGAATAAGGATGAAACTGTATCCATCTAAGAGTTTGTGAAGAGATTGTTCATAAACAAACACAAATAAAATGTTTTCTGTAGGAACAGAAAATGATCTTAAAAAAAAAGAAAAATACTGTATGCACTAGCATAAACCGGTGTATTTTCTGTGTAATTTTTCGGTGTAAATGTCTGCAAAAATCTGGAATTTGATCTGGGATTTCTCATGTCAGGATAAGTATAGAAAAAGAAAATAAAAATATGCCAAATTGTTTCTTTTTCCAGACTTTATTTCATATCACATTGTGTAAAAGTTCTTCCTTTTTGTGTCCTGCTCTTTCTCAATGTGTCCTGTCTCCCTTCCAAGTGCCCTTCTTTTTTTTCCTTTTTCATCTTTCTTCTCTTTCTAGTGTCCTTTTGTTCTTTGTGTCCTTCCTTCCTTCCTTGTTGTTCTTATTTCCTTGTCTCCCTTCTCCCTTTCTTCATCTTTCATTCCTGTCATTCTTATTCTAATTCCTTTCTTTCCTTTCTTGTGTTCTACCTCTCTTCCTTCTATCCTTCTTCCTTTCCTCCTTGACTCCAGCCCTTCTGTTTATTGTCCCACATCTAAACCTTGCCCACTGTGTTGTGATTATGAATATGAATATATTATTTAATATTAATAAATTAATATTTTATTAAATAATATTTCGGGCTGTTAAGGGTTGTCTTGTGAATACCAGCCCAACAAGGCGGTGGTATTAGGACAAAATTGAAAGGGGTGAGCCAAGCTCTGGCATTATTGAACAGCGAACCTCTGCACACACACAGAATGAATTCACACAATTTCTTAAAATACAAGAATTTATTAAGAAAAGTAATTCAACTCAACGTCAAACATATTTCAATCGACAAACGCTTTACTATGCTAAAACAACCCAACTAAACTATCAAGGAAAATAAAAGAATAAGGAAGACTACTGGGCTACGCACAATATAAACAAGTTGATCAAAGATGGTTGAAAACCATGACTGAAAGAGTGATGCAATATTACCAAGCAGTGTTTATGTTTGAGAACCAAGAATTATCATGAAATCTGGCAATGAAGTTAAGATAGTCTTGGAACTAACTTAATAATAATAATCATTAATTGGTTAATAATAATAATTATTAATTGGCAATAATTGGTATACCTTCAAACAACCATTCACAATGCAAGATCAGATAAAACATAATTTTAATAAAATAATATTTTAAAGAATGATTTGCCACATAAAACCAACCTTCTGGATGACCAATTCTCAACGGTGTTTATTGAGCTGCCTTTATTTAGTCAGTCATTTTCTACCGCTTATTCCATAGTGGGTCTCCAGCAGTCTATGGGCTCAAGGCGGACTACACCCTGGAGAGGTCGCCAAATCATCGCAGTGCAACACACAAACAACCATGCACACACTCATTCATATACCTAAGGGCAATTTAGAGAGACCAATTAACCGAACAGGCATGTCTTTGGACTGTGGGAGGAAGCCGGTGTAGCCGGTGAGAACCCATGCATGCACAGGGAGAACATGCAGAAAGACCCCAGGTCGGGAGTCGAATTCAGGACCTTCTTGCTGCAAAGCAACAGTGCTACCAACTGTGCCACCGCGCAGCCCAGAATTAAAATTTATTCAATAAAAAAATTTATAAAATTTTAATGAAATTTTAAATGAGACAGCAGAGGCATGAGAATGATTGGTCGAGCCATGAAGGCGTTGAGGATGATGAATGAATTGAGCCGCGAAGGCAGGAGAGTGCTGATTGCATGCTGGTGAGTGAGCCTGCGAAGGCAAGAGAATGATAGATGAATCTACATAGGCAAGAGAATAGTAACAGAGTCTGCGTAGGCATAAAATGATAGATCATGCAGCGAAGAAGACTATACTGAACCACGAAGGCATGAAAATGATGAATGGATGCAGGTGAGAGAGCCTGCATAGGCATGAGAATGGAGAATGAGCCACATAGGCGATAATGTATGTAGAGTGATGCGAAGGCATGAAAATGATGAATGGATGCAGGTGAGTGAGCCTGCGTAGGCATGAGAATGGAGAATGAGCCACATAGTGAATGAAGAGTGCTGTGAAGGCATGAAAATGATGAATAGATGCAGGTGAGTGAGCAGGGGGCAGGTTGCATTGGATTAGAGTCTGTCTAAAATATATGAGGAACCAGGAGGCAGAATAAGGGCTCCTACTGGAGTGAGAAAGAAGGATATGACGGGTGATGTTTGAGTGCGAATTTGAGCATGGCTTGAAATTAGCTGAACGGGTCATCGAGGCGAACAGTAGAGATGAAACGTGGACCTTCCCTTTGGTATATTGAGATGGGGTTTGAAATGATCAGGAAGACTTGAAGTCTGAGAAGACTAAATATACTTAACCTGAAACCTGTAGAGGGCTTGATCATGGAGTTAGGATTAGATATGTCACCCCCCCAAAAACCGAGGCCAAGACAGAGCAAAAAGAGATATGAATGGAGGAGAAGGATGGGGAGGAAATGGATGATAAGAGCCTGACATGCGAAGAACGGGAAGGACATGAATTTGGCCAAAGTTGAGGGAAAGGAAACATAACGAAGTGTTGAGTAAGAGCTAAGCTGAGCCTAACAAGTGAAGGAGAAAGATGAAGCAGACTGGCTGGAGAGGGAATGGAATAAATTGCTTAGGCTGGAACGCGCCTAATGAGGCATGGATGGGACATGATAAACCTGACTAGGCCTGGCGGATGCGGACATGGGCGAGCCCGACGGGCGAAGGGAGAAAATAAGTGATAGCTGACAAGCAAGAGGATAGGAACTTGGTAAACCTGAAGAGGGGGGCAGAAAGAAAGACTTGGTCGTGCCTGACAGGCAAGAAGGGAAAGAAAGGATAAGTTTAAAATGAAAAGGCCAACCATCTCCAGTTAATGCAGAAGCTCTTACCTAGGAGCTGATAGATCATTGAGCAGAGCACAGAATGGAAGTTTGGGCGGACATATGAAGAGAATGCTGAAGTCGACCGGCGGTCGTGTTGTTGTAGGGAAGCTGTAGAAACTCCTTGGGTAGCTGCTGAATTCGCTGCCCCGATTCTAAATGAGTGACCTGAGAACTGACTAGGGGGAAGGTTGCATTGAACTAAAGTTTGCCTCACACATTTGAGGAACCAGGAGATCATGGGAACTCCTTCTGGAGTAAGGAAAAGGGGCATGAAGGGTGAGCTGATTTGTGACATATGAGAACAAAAGAGAACATGGCTTGGAAAGGACAAAACATGCCATCAAGGCAAGCTATGGAAATTAATCATGGACCTATACCTTTGATGTGTTTGAAGTAAAGTTTAAAATGGACTGGATAGAACTTGAGGTCTGAAAAGCCTAAATCTCTAGATGGCACTAATGAATTAGAAGGAGAAGTAAATTCGCTTAGTCTAAGTAAGCCGTAGAAGGCGAGGAGGAAGGCACTGGAGAGAAGAGATTTGAAATAAGTCAAAAATGAGCGGAGCGAAGGGTCATAAGGAGATTAGAGGGGAAGTGTAATAGGACTCTGGAAGTCAGGCTGCGGAATGCAATGATTTGAGATACCTTTGAGAAGAAGTTTAATGGCATGATGAGTGAAAAGCTTGGCGTGGGCTCAGAAAGATGATCTTTTGATAAAAATAGATGCCTGCTAGTAGGCTGCGGATGTAGGGGAGCTTGAAACGACGATGTTCAAAACAATGAGTAATGAAAGCTAGAGCTGTTTGAATGTGAACCGGGTACGATGGTGTGTTATAGCAAGGCAAAATTTACAAAGGTTTGCCAGGTGAAGGAAAGGGGTTTGAAAGTGGAAGGAGCTAGACCTGAGATACAGCAATGTTTGGCTGATTGCAATGGAGGAAGGAGAGAGAGGAATAATCGGAGTAGGGTGAAAGTAGGCTGATGGACAGAGACGATGGAATACCTGAAAATTTAAAATGAGACAGGGCATCAGCAACTGCATTAGAATAACCTGGAACATGACAGGCCTGCCAGGATTCGATGGACGTAACGACCTTACTAATATTGTCTGTTCATAAATTGTTTCGTAAGAGTTTGTTATTCTGCTGCGGCAGTAATGCAGTTAATGCTTATATTGCAGTTAATGCTTATATTGTGTAAACACTTAGTCCGGGAAGGTGCTGATTTTCGCAAGCTGAACAGAGCAGCCCCGACCCAGTCTGCCAAGAGAAAGTGTGCACCACGATTATAACGGGAAAAGATATAGTTAAGATGTATCGAAACATTAAATGGTCCTTAGCGCTTGATGATAAGAAAACAAGGTTGGTATAAATGTTCGAATACGTAAATTAATATTTTGATATTCTACGGAGCAAACAGGTTCCTATTATATTTTAACTAGTTTCAATATTATAAGCTAAGTAAAGTCACAGACAATTGAAATATTATGTCTTCAATTATTTTGTTTAATGGTACAGGGAAAATAAAGAAGGCGATATTTACAAGTTTAATAAATATACATGGTAAAACAGGGTAAAAGCATTAAAGGGAAAAATTGTGAACGATAAAAGAGGGTTGTAATAATTTAAGGTAAATAATTCATTTATGGTAAATGATAAGGCAAAAAGGTTAAAAGCAGCATATTGTTAGAGTTACTAAGGTATTACGTTCTGTATATTCTTAGCTTTAATGATGTGTTCACATGCAAGGCTTTGCCAAGAAAGGAATGTGAACCATCCGTTCGAGAGGCCATCTTTTGGACTGGGACTAGAGACCTTAAAAAACTGAAACGAGTCACCCGAGAGAACGACGTCGCCGTAAAAGAAGGAGATACTGTTCCAGTTCGTAAGGAGACTGGAGCGGGAGCCAGCAGCTTGAGTTGGCTGGGCAGGAATGCTGGAAGAAAGGAAGAGAAGAACAAAGAGCGCTCTGATGGCTAACTGAGCCACAGGAATCAGAAGTGGCTTGCGTCATGATAAAATTTCAGTGGGATCGAGCTTATTCTATGGGGTTTAAGAGCAGAAGACATCTCTGAAATGCTTAAAGGCGGCACAAGCTCACCAAAAGGGAGATTGTTAGTAAGGCGGGGATGCAGTGGCGGATGCTGGACTTTCAAGGAGGGGAAGCTCAATTTCAAGATTTGCTGATTCGCTCATTTAGCTGTCACTCAAAAAGGGATTCAGCCTCAGACAGATCATCCAATCATCATGCAGAAGCTGAGCGACCGGGCCAGCCGAGGCCAGCCCACTGCCCCATAGACCCCCAGAGACTTTGAGCGTCCGATGGGCGGGACAAAGCCCAGCATTTTTGCTTCGCTATTGGACTCACTGTTTAAAGCACTGTGAAGCTGTGGGAATGAGTGGGAGGAAAGCCGCGTTGTTACCAGTGATATTTAGTCAATGACATGTACACACAACATTATATATTTGATCACTTATTTTTTGACATTTTAGGGGAAGCTGAGCTTCCCTTGCAGTCTTAGAGCAATCGCCACTGCGGGGATAAGATGATTCAAACATAGCAGTACAGCCATTAGGGGAAGCGACAAAGTGAGATGGTAACAATGAGAGAAACCAGCTTAAATGAGCTGCCCCTGCAGGATTTTGGAGCAGCGCCTGAGTAAGATTGAGTAAGGTTAGAATGCATGGGAGTATATGATCTACCTGAATGTAAAAGAGGAGTGGGAAACAGCGTGCTTGAAGGGCATATAAATGAGGAAATAGAGAAGAGAGAGTGAAGTGATACATCTCACCTTTAGAGACGAGCCAGGATGGGCGTTGCGAGGGTGAATGTCAGTGGGAGGGGCCAAGGAGTGGGTTGAGCATCGGCAGAGCGGAGAAGAGGAAGTGCTGACGCGGCGAACTCCCGGAGAAGCTGAGTAATGGATGATAATGAGTGCTGGAGAGAATCTATGAACGGAATGAACGAAGCAGGGAGGATTGAGGGACAACCGGAGTAGAAGATGACGTGGAAGCCTGGCGTGCCAGATGATCGCTCGGTAAAGAAGCTGCTGCTGGAGACAGCTGGGTGATGTGGCGGCTGAAGCCGGATTACAGGCAGGACTATCTATTTGATGCTTAGAAGGAGCATCGAAGCTTGGCAGGAGAGCAGGGAGATCCATGCTTGGAGGTCCTTAAAAGCGAAGCCTTGAAGGGTGATTGGCTGAGGAGGAATGCAGACTTGACGCTGATTGGTTGGAGCGGAGATGCAGCCGGTGGTGGAGGTTAGTCTTCCAGATTGAATTTTCGTCAAAACTCCATTTAAGCAAATGTTATTTTGAATAAGAACCAAATCTTTCTGGATAAATAGGTGTCAATGGTGTTTACTTAGTTATCAAGTTTAATAAAATAATATTAAGGGAAATATTATTCCCTAGATTGAAACTAACAACCTTTTTGGGTAAATGATCTTTAGCTGACTCAAAGTAGCCAACCCCTTTTTATTAGCTGTTAGAGGTTGGAGCTAACAAAAGAAACTTATAGCTTATTGTCAGAATTGAACACATACCTTTGAAATACCACTAATAAAGGGTTAAAATGCATAAGCGTGGACGGCGTGTTATGGCTGATCTTCTGTGTTTAAAATCACCCTTTAAATAAAGTTTGTCTTACCTTTAAAAAACGCAGAACACATAAACTGAGCACATGTGCTGCACAGCTAATCTGCTAGCACTAAGATTGTTAAGTTCTCAGCACAACAAAACCAAACGTCATAAAACGAACATTGTTTAGATTATTTCATTCTAAACTACTTCTCTCTTGCCAAAACACTATCTCTTACGTGAACCGTGCTCAGGAAAAGTTGTCCAGGGTGACGAAGTTGAGGGAAGCATCCACAGTGAACAAAGGGTTAACTTGCAGCTAACCTCCTTAGATGTGGGAAAGAGGGAGGGAGGCGGCTGTATTGCACGTTACTGCTGTAGCCACGGTGATGCCGTCCCGTTGTTCTTCCTTCAGACCGGGAAAAACTGCTCCACTCGGCGTTGTAGAGACAGGGTCTCTCCTGGAAACTCTCTGGAACACAGTTTGCTTCTGTAGACCTGAGAGAGAAAAGTCATTCCTACTAAACTTAGTGCACATGATCGTATGATCGTATGACACTCTTGGATCCACTTTGAAGAGCTATGTCTGTTGGCCAGCAAAGAGACATTAGTGCGCTGTGTCTCTCCTTCCAGTTATGCTGAACACCTGCGTGGAAGAGGTCTTTTTGTTGACGCGCTGTTTTTTTATTCAAACAGTGTTTGAATGTTTGAATGTTACTCCCTTGTGTTCTTTTTCCTGGCTGTGCTGGAAGTAGGTTAATCCGATTTATTTTGAAAGGTCCAGAAAAGTTCTTACTGGCCTTTAATGTTGTAACCCATGGCTGCTGTCCCAACAACTGTATAAATCTTTGCCTTAAATTTAATGTGAAATTTTAGTCATTTGGATTTTAAAATGAATATTAAAGACTGAAAGCTCTGAAATGTTAAGTTTGGAAAAGTCTAAAATTTCTCAATGAAAAATGTTTAGGAACCCTGTTCATTACTTTCAGTATAAAAATGAGACAGTACACAATGTCAGACAGATGAATGTGTAAAGTAAAGTCTCTGTTTCCTTAAACAGGATTAAGGTCTTGTACACACATGCAGCACACAAGGCCAGTTGAACAAATGTATTATTTTTAACCAGCTAGCATGAAACCTGATCTAAATCTTTATAAAAACTCCTGGAGATGGCTAAAATTAACCCCTGCAAATGGCACTAATGCAAACTTAAAATATATCCAACCCATGCTGGCAGAAGATTCCTAGAAAGTACCAACAAGAGGCTTCTTGACAGACAAATGAAAAATGTGGTGGCTGTCACTGTTGCCAAAGGCTCTGCTACAACATATAAGTAATGGCTGTATGAAAAATAGACTAGAAAATTTTGGCAATAACACTGACCAAAACTGTATTTTCATGCATTTAGAATTCCCACATTCCCTTTATTCACATTGCCTTCTGGCTTAGCCTTATGGAGTTGCCAGAAAGACAGCGGTTGCTTAAGTACTTTCTTTTCTCCATGTTTAACTGTAAAAGTATTTGATCAAATGACAAACTTATCATTCGCTAACACACATTCAAGAAACAGAAAGTAGACTGCATATGCCAATAATTTGACTGTTTGTGTTTCTTTCTGTTTGTTCCCGATTCTCCTCACTCATGTTGTGTGAAACCCGTGGTGGAAGCATGTTGCTCATTCTGCATTCTGTGTTGATCTCATTTTCAGAATGACTCAATATTGGCTGGCAGCAGCGAGTCCGTGGGATGCATGTGTATCCAGATTTACCCGCTGAAGGATCCCTCTCCCCTCATTTGCCATGCAATTTAAAAAGAATATGAAACATCTTGCACCGAGAGCGGCTCCTTCTTCCCTTTCAGCATATTCTCTCCATTGCACTCATTCATCGTGCGTGCCAGAGAGGTCCACGAGACTCATTAGCGCCTGCTTCTGTGTTTGATGCCGTGTTTCCCCCAGGGCATTACTAGCACCATTAGCCCAGGCTGCAGTGTGATTTCAAACTGCCTGGGCAGACGGATGTCTTCCAAACCGAGGAGTTTGCCTTTCTTTAATTAGCATTTTTCCAACGTCAATATATTTTCCTCTGGCCTCCTAGGACCAAAAATCTGCCGAATTAATTATGAACAGCCTTGCTGTCTTCCACTTTCGTTTGCTCCCGCTTCCTTCTTATCCATGTGAAGCAGTCTTGGTTTGCAAGCTTCTGCTTCTGGTTGGCAGCGGACATTCAGCTAGTGCAGTTTTGCTTAATTAGCACAGATTTTGGTATGCAATTGACCATTATAAAACAAACTTATTGCTACAAGCTGGATTATTGTATATGGAGTGGATAAGGCTATTTAATGTTGCTTAAAATGTTTACATGGGTTTTAACTTTCTGTCATCTTTTGAAAATTACACTACCTTGTTAAAGTATTCATAATCCTGGACCTTTCATGTGTTTTCTCATTACAAACACAAATTTCAGTGTATTTTATCGGGGTTTTATGTGGTCGACTGACGCAAGTGACTGCTAGTCCTGAAGAGTTTAACCCATGATCCAAAAAAGGAAACTGAAAGTACAGCCCAACTGCAAACCTTCCCAAACATACCTTTTTTGTTTCCCCTGTTAAACCCACACCACAGGTGGGAGAATCTGTGGCAAGGCTTGACAATTGATGTTCATAGATGTTCTCCAGCCAACCAGACACAATTGAATCCATTTTGCAAATAAGGTTGAGCAAAATCGCCAAGCCGAAAATGCTCTTTTTTTTCCTTCCAATCAAAAATGCAGAATAATTTAATTTTTTTCCCTTTTTATCTTTTCGAAAATGCATAAAAGGCAATATTTTAGTGAAACAAAGTAGAAAAAACTAATTATTGCAGGTCTGAAAAAGGGCTCAGACGTTTGGCTCAATGAAAGAAAAGTGTACTGTTTCCTAACTTTTCAGGTCAGATGTTTTTATGTTGGTCTAGAAATTGTTATCAGTCTATTCCTAGCAACAACAACAAAAACCCTTGCTGTATTCAGCCAAATTTAATGAATAAGTGTGCCCATGTCTGAGCAAAAAGTTGCTGGATGTTATTGGTTCCCCTTCCTATGATTTTAAAAAGAAAGCACAAAAAAAGTGGATAATTAAATAAAAATACTAACATTACACCAAACATTTTCAATTTAAGCAGATCATCATTTGTCAACAAACATAATCTCATCCTGAAACATTACATAAGTGTACATCTGTATCAACTCCTCTTGCTGGGGGGCCAAAATTTGTACCATTCTTGAACTCCGGTTGAAGCCACACAAAATTATTCAAAGGGCTGCAAATAGTCCCTGGGCCGCACTTTGGACACCCCTACCCAAAGGTGATGTACATTTTTTTTGCTCTGTCATGAATAGTAAAGAAAAAATGAGACCACCGACTTGAAAAGACAAGGATTGGGCAGGGGCACAATATGGTGCAAGAGATAAAGTTAAAAAGGGAAGAGATAACCCTTTCCTCTAAGACAGGGTTAGGAATAGACACACCTCATGAGAGCTCTCTATGGCAACCACTCTGATCTCCCCCCTCAATACAGCATCCTCCTATTAAATTCAGTTAATGCATATGTGGACATTCATTAATGAGGGAATGAGGGGATATGTCCCTGTTGCATACTGTAAATATTATGCTGCTAAATAGGAGCAAAAGTTAAGAATCAGAGACTTTTCAGAAAAGCTATTCAGCAATAATGTGTTCTAATACTAATTTAATCTATCTATCTATCTATCTATCTATCTATCTATCTATCTATCTATCTATCTATCTATCTATCTATCTATCTATCTATCTATCTATCTATCTATCTATCTATATACATACATACATACATACATACATACATACATACATACATACATTTAAGTATACACATGTATACTGTCAACTTCTCCCAAGGAACCCTAAAGCTTGTTTACTTGTCCTAAAACATACAAGATTATATCCTTTTTATTTTTAATTTCCCTTAAATTGATTTGAGGAATCCTGCATCTATTGAATTGTGCTCTATAGAAAAACATGAACACATTCACGGCATATGAGTTAAAGGAACAATCAGGTGTGTTTGTTTGGGATTTCTATCCTCCTCTGCCTTGGAAAGAGTTTAAAAGTTAAAGATTTTAGAATCCTCTTAAACTTTGGTGTATCTGCTGCATCTGTGTCATAAAGATATGTGGATTTAAATAAGTAAATGAATGCTCTAGCAAGCCTGTTCTATGGCATCTGATGCTGTAACAAGCTTAAGTTGATCTCCAGCTAAGGCAGTCTGCCATGGATTCTTTTGGACATGTGGGCATGTGTAATAAAAACCTCGTGTGCATCAGTGCAACAGAATTTGAGCACGTGCTGCTCAAATATCGCAGCAATGAGCCAATAATGTTAAGACAAATACTGCGTGCAGGGTGCATACAATGGCTCGAATGGTAGGGCAGTCCAAGACTTCATTCTCTCTTGCATTGTCTTAATGTTTCACTCTGTCCGTCCGTCCATCCATCCATCTTATCTTCCTTCTTTCTTTTGTCCTTTCTTTCCATCCTATTTTTCGTCACATTCTTTACATCCTTATCTTCCTTTCTATCGTCTTCTACTCCATTTGACTTTCACTCCTTTCCTTGCAGGGGTTTTGAAGTTGAACCTCAACTTGTGTCTGGAAAAATGGGAAAATTAGACATGAACGCTAAGAAGAAACCATGGCAGTCTGATGTTTAATAACAAATAATAACTGTTTGCCCACATGGGAGAGATTACTTTAGTGAGGCATACCTCACAGAGGTTACAGGTCATGATATTTAAAAAAAGTGTACTTTCATTCCTTCATGTTTGGATTCACGTAAAAAGCCTCTTTAGATACACCCAACATACATAGCAAGTTAAAAAGTCATGTTCTTGGCGTTTCTTTTGGACTCTGGTACAAGAACAAAACCACTGACAGATTATGTGTAAGAAAGACGCTGTTTGACAATATTTGAACAATGAAATACTGCAGGTAAGTCAGAGATCTAATGAAACATCTGGAGTAGAAAGGAGGAATCTTAGAGGCCTTCCCGTAACTCTGAGGTAAGTGAATTATGAAAGGATTATTTCTTATTTGTTGGAGGATGTTACCGAGGATCCATGAAGGACTCTGTTTGGCAAAGACTTGTTCGAGGAATTACTGCTGATCACCAGGTGGTTTAAAGCAAGAGTGCAGACAGACAGGTTGCTGGAGGTAAGGGGCTCTTGTGCAGACTTGAAGCAGACTAGGAAGTTGTCCAAGGAAAAAGGAGATGCTTTGGTGGAAACATGAGTGCTGGATGAAGATTTTTATTAGATAGAATACATCTTACATACTCTTACTGATATACATGTAAAGCCAAATCTTTACAATTTGTTCTTATTTATGTTTTGCATAGGTTTTAGGTGTTCAGGGGGCAGATAAGGAGCTTCCATTGCTGCAAGAACCACAACAGGTTCCAAGCTCACTTTTTCATTGATTCTTCACATGTGTTTGCAGTTGAGTCATGATCAGTTGACCCTACCCGGTTTTACAGATTCAATAAAAAAATTCAATGTTTGATTGACTACGACTTAGGTTATGTCAGGTCTATTCCTCTCACATACATATTTTGTGCCAGCTAGCCATACCGACTGTCACGAGCTAGTGTAGACTGGGGAAAACTTTGCCAAACAGTTAATTTGTAAGCAAAAACACTTCTGGTGTGTCTTCAGCTTAATAATTTGAAGGAGAACTCAATTACTGCAACCACTGATGACATTTTGGCATCCTCTTTTTGTGTAAAGATAGAGACTGGGTATTTTTAGTGCAAAGAAAGGTAGTATGAGAGAGGATAAATACAGAAAACTAAACTAGAAGACTAAACCAGCCCTGAATCATGACAAGGGAAAATTGCAACAGCAGCTATAGTCTCCTCTTAATCATCATCAGTAGCTGCAGTAAAGATTCCCATTAGCCATGTAGTGTTTAATAAAACCACTCACATTTTCTATATATTTTGATTTATATCATTAGACCTCGTCCCTTTGGTGTCCCTGATAATTTCCTATTCACTGCAATAGAACCACTCTTATTTCTAATGCAGAACCTATTCACATTCTTAATATAACTGACAGACTTAAAAAATGTGGAAAGGTAGAAATGGCTTAAGGCTGGCATACCAGTAAAAGCTACTTTATTAAAAAACCTTTGCCTTTGTGTGAAACTGTATGTCTGTGGTAACCTTGGAGATACTTGGAGAGGCGCTGAGAGCTGTCAGTATCTCGTTGGAATACTGGCAGTTGTATTATAACATCACGGAAAAACTGTTCAAAAGAGCATCATTTCCCGTCTGAACACTCCCATAGAAAAAGACATTGCTCCAGTTTCATACATCAAATTCACCTTATTCATCATTTTTTCAACACAGCCTGTAGAGGAAGGAAGTATACATTCTCTGCGACCCTGAGGCAGCCTTAACAAGTTTGACAAAATCTGAAATTATTGTTGCTAGTCTTGAGCAGAGATGTATGAAAGTGAGGATGTGGGGTCTGAAAAACAAAGGTGTATACTTAGAAGTATAGCTCAGAGGGATAGTTTGGTTTGTGAGTTTTTGTGATCTCATGAGGACTCACTTCCCAAAGTTTACAATTGTAATGCCTTTCCCAACTGGCAATTCCAGTTAAGTGATTTTTTTAAACTAGGCATCTATTTTGCCATTTATTATAAACCTCAACATCAGCATCAATGTTTTTGGAGATTTCTTTCACTTTATCCCTTTTCATCAGATTGGTATCTCATTCAATATACATAAAAAATTGTCTATGGTGTATGTAACACCTTGATAGAAAGACTGTTAAGTTCACTCAGCTTGTGCAGCTGTTTAATCAAAATTAACACAATAAAAGCCTTCAATGTATCTGCTAAGAAAACTTAAAGCCAGACTTTTCTGAAAAGAAAATCCAACTCCCTTTGAATATGCAAAGATCAGGCATAAGATTACGACACAGGACAGGTGGTGTGAACAACCCTTATTTTGCCCTGTGAGTGGTTGGGATTTATTTGGCAGGAAGTTATAATTTTGTACTCAAAGCAGATATGTTAGAAGCAGGAGAAAATGGCAAACATAAAAGGTTTGGGTAAGTTTAAGAAGAGTCACACATATAGTAAAAAGAGTGCTTATGTTTACTACAATATATGCATGAAGCATGTATGGCTATACATTAACAAAATATATATTGCAATGGTGACAATGCATATATTTTATATGCAAGTGTTTTCTTAAAATGGTAATTCACCCCTTTCTTACATGAGCTGACCGTTTGTTGCTAAATTTGAAAAGCAGCAATTCTTTATGTATTATTAAATGTATTAAAAATATATATTATTCAATACATATTTTAAAAGACAGGAATATCAGTTTCATATATTGACAAAATATAGTCTATATAGTCTTGGGGCTCATGCCATATCCATCACCAAAAATGCCGCAGATAGATAAATGAGCATCAAAACTAAAGCACAGAGCAATGGAAGTAGGTGGCCTCGGCCGATTATGGTTTCGTTTGCAACACATGGATGGCAGATTGCACGTGTTTCAGCATGCAGTACCACAAGAAGGCTAGCCAATGGAGGCATTATAATGGTTTGGCCAATGTTTTGTTGTCAGTCTTTAGTCTCTGACCTCCCTGTGGAAGTTACTTTAACATGCACCACCTACCTACAAATTGTGCAGACCATGAACACCGTTTCAAAGATGTGGTATTCCTTGATAATTTTGGTGTCTTTCACTTTGACATGTTGACATAGCAACAATATTTACCATTTGACTCTGATGCTAATATCTTGGTGTCAGATACCACATTCAGGGTCCACCTTCAGGGGTGTAGTGGGGTACATACCTATAGCTAGACGTAGTTTTTAACCTATACAACTGCACTCCATGGTCACGTTTTGTATTTATTTTACTGTTAAAAATGATCATGCATTCCTCTGATTATGTGTCTAAGGGCAGAGTCAACTTACAACCCAATATTTGTTTTAAGATTGTTCCTTTTTTCCCTCTTCATTTGAATGTTTTTAATCTTTCAGTTGTGTTGACTAGTATACTATACAGCTGAAACCTTCTGAACATAAGAAGACTACATGGCTTGCAAGATCATTTGGTGATAGTAAACACATAAACGTGGTTCATAAAGTCAACCACAGTAGACTGTATTGGCCAGACACCACCACTGAAGATCTGCAGCAGTCATAAGCCAAGTTTTTATAAAATCCATATGGTCTAGTCTATGTGTTCTATTAAGAAACTGGAAGAGCAAGTTGATTTTTAATGATATTTCCAGCTGGGACTTTCAGATCCATTGCTTCACTACTGCCAAGACTGGTTGCCAAGCCAACAGGCCTATGATGAGCCTAATCCTAACAGCCTGACCATGTTTGCAGCAGTAGTACAGCGTGTGCCACTGGTATCATCTTAGTAAACATCAGTGGGGTGGAATAAGATAAAACATCGCATTGCTCTTAAACCTGAGAAAGAGAATTTCTTTACGTTAAACTTTACTAACACGATTTTAAAGTTCACCATGTCTCATTTCTAGCCAATGTGCAACCCCGCTCACCAACTAGAAGAGCCATATTACTGACACCACCCACCTAAGTGTTTTTTTTTTATTTCTCTCCATTCTGTATCCTGCATCAGAAATGCATATGTCAAAAAACTGGAACCACTGCAACTGTATTATCAAGTCATACAACTTGTTCAGACGAGAAAAGCAGGGCATTGCATTTGCAGCAACCATGAACAAAAACCAATCAAATAAAATAATTAAAACAGGAATAAAATGTACGATGTGTTCACTAAGATCCATGTTTAGAATAAATTAATCAATAATGGGCATCGAAAAATTTATTTAGATTATTCTTTTTCTAAGGTTGAATTAAGTTCCACTCAATTTAAAAGGAATAAAATTATACATAAAAGTTAAAGTATACACTGCTAAAAAGAAATTAAAGGAACACTTTTCATTAGAGTATAATATCAAGACAGAGAAACCTCTGGAATATTGATCTGTTCAGTTGAATAGTAGAGGGGGTTGTTAATCAGTCTCAGCTGTTTTGGTGTTATTGAGATGAACAACAGGTGCACTAAAGGGACAACAATGTGATGACAGGAATGGTTTTGCAGGTGAAGGCTCATTTGTTTTTGACTGCTTTTCAGTAATTTTGCGTTTGACCAGTGTCAGTGTCACTACTGGTAACATGAGGCGATACCTTGAGCCTACAGAGGTTGCACAGGCAGTCCAACTCCACCAGGTTGGCACATCAATAAATGCTATTGCCTGACTCAAAGCACAGTCTCAAGAGCATGGAGGAGATTCCAGGAAACAGGCAGTTACACTAGGAGAGCTGTACAGGGTATTTGACCACTCTTCCTGGCAGAATTGGTTGAAAGCATAGTCCATGAATTTTAAGTGGATTGAGATCAGAGCTTTGGGAATCGCCACTGCAGACACTTTATTAAAACCTGTTTTGCCCATGCTAAAACATGTTGTATGTGTGTTTGGGATTATTTTCCTTTTGGAACATCCTATTATGTGCTAGTTTCATCTGTCTAGTAGTTGATTTTTGGTGAAGTTTAAGAATTTGGAGCAAGTTTTTCTCCCTTATTATTTCATCCACTATGTGTGATGGATGAGGACCACTGGAAGGAAAACAGAACCCCAGCATTGTTTCTGACTCAGGCCTAATGCATTTAATAAACTGACAACTTATAAGTGCTTCAATTCCACCTAAAAGAGTATTGTTGTAAGGAAATACAAAGCTATTTTTTACTCTCTGAATCAACTAAAATAGGAGATATGTTGGATTATCTTGTGAACTTTGTATTTAGCTGAAGCACATGGTGATGAAGGCAGATAATACGCAGGTTTGTTTCTATTTATTTTTTTTCCAAATTGATTAATTGCATTGGAAACACTAAAGTGATAATGAAAACCTTCCACCACCATAGCCTTTTTTTGTTTTGTTTACTTCTTGAAGACTGAGCTTAAGAATAATCAGTCAGTCAGTCAGTCATTTTCTACCGCTTATTCCATAGTGGGTCGCGGGGGAGCTGGTGCCTATCTCCAGCACTCTATGGGCGAGAGGGGGGGTACACCCTGGACAGGTCGCCAGTCCATCGCAGATAAGAATAATCTTATATAGTAAATATACATTTTAATGTGAAAGAAAGCAGACAAAAATGAACCAAACAAAAAATCCAAACAGCAGCGAAGATAAAAAATAAATCCAAATGAACAAAAAAGAACGTGATTTTTCTTGCTTTGTTTTTTATTTTTGCCATCAAAGCTGTTTTTGCACTCAGTGGGATCTGTTGAACATTATTAGCTAAAGCTTTATTGTATCTCATCAGCCTCTCAACCTATAATACAATATAAAAACATAATTATGCCAAAGGTGTTTGTTGAATTACTGTCAGCAATCAAATTCAAAAGCCTTTGATATGTAAATGTTTTCAATTAAAAATCAGGACTGATGTTCTCTGGGCATCTTTGTTTCTTATTGTTCATTTAGGTTCAAAGCACACACATGCACACACATACACTCGCACGCATGTCTTCATGAAATATAAGGATGTTTGACAGAAATAGGACATATGGGTACGTGCCTTTCCAAAGGATCTAGAGGCCTGAGAATCAAATGGCTTTCTATACATGCTTCCAGGAAAACATTCATCTATTGAGATTGTGGCTAGAGCTAAATATTGGTCAAATCTGATTTTTATGATACTTATGGGGACATTGTCTGGTTTATGTGACTTATGAGGGCTATAACGTCTCAAAGTTATTTCATGCCTATGTGAATTGTGAGACCCAGAGACACACAATATTTTCCAGTATATGTGTCTTATGAAGACCAGATAACTACAGTGTCAGTATTTGCAACAAGGCCTGTTTGAAATATCTGCATAAGCATAGGCATGTATTTATCACACTCACCAGACAAGTAACATTTGAAACAAATCAAATATTAATGTTATTACAAGACAGTACTCTGAGCTGTTCAGCGACTTAAAAGAGGCGTGGTCAAAAAAATATGGTAAGTCTACTGTTTAAACCTTATTGTACAGCATTTATGAATTTTGCAGATAGCCTTCACGTGGAAAAAACAGAACACTGACTTTCTTGATTTTTTTTTCTTTTTTTAATTGCTGCCAGCAAACGTAAACCCAAACAATGAGGTTTCTAAAACAATTTGCTATTAAAAAAAAAAAAATAAAATTAAATTAATAAATAAATAATGGTTCCACTGTCTATGAAACTGAACAGTATGTTTAGATGGGTTGGCTCAAAAAAATGTGTTATTCTATTTACTCAAATTAAACGTATGATTCCCAATCCAAAGGATTTGTTGATAAAAGTCCAAAAACCACATTTATAAACATCTAGCCAACAACAAAGTAATTTTGAAAACTTAGGTGATAACTGTAACAGTTCCTTCATATACCATTCTTTTGTAAAAGCATAGTCCCTATTTTCTTAAATAAATTAGAGCAGGTGCTGTAAATAATAACTTGTGAGTTGGAAAAAAATATGTATAAACACAAAATCAAATTTGACAGAACTGAGCACCTTACAAAAGCAGAGAATAAAAATATAATTCCCCATCCCTGATAAAATTGCACTCGAGTCAAGTTTAGGATTTTATCGTTCTATTTATTCACCCTCTTTTGTAATGCTACGATTCTGTTATGAATGTAGTTTTTGATTCCAGCCCAGTCTCTGTCTTTTAGAGCTACTGGTTCTGCCTGGAGACAGGCATCACAGTCCCTTTTACCTGGTACTTTGCAGCTTGTTATGAAATGTAACGTGCCGTTCAACAGCCTTCACTTAATCATCTGGCCATACATGCAAACAAAAAAAAATGTCTTTACTGAAGAATAATTTCCAGGACGAAAACTTAGCAATGACCCTGTGTCCCAGGACGAAAATTGTAGACCTGCACCAGGCTGGGAAGAGTGAATCTACAATAGGCAAACAGGTTGGTGTGAATAAATCAACTGTGGGAGCAATTGTAAGAAAATTGAAGACATACAAGACCATTGATAATCTCCCTCGATCTAGGGGCCCTCACAAGATCTCATCTCGTTGGGTCAAACTGATCATGAGAACGGTGAGCAAAAATCCCAGAACTACACAGAGGGACCTGATGAATGACCTGCAGACAGCTGGGACCAACGTAACAAAGGCTACCATCAGTAACACACTACGCTGAGAGGGACTCAAATCCTGCAGTGCCAGGTATGTCCCCCTGCTTAAGCCAGTACATGTCCAGGCCCGTATGAAGTTTGCCAGAGAGCATATGGATGATCCAGAAGAGGATTGAGAGAACATCATGTGGTCAGATGAAAACCAAAATAGAACTTTTTGGCACAAACTCAACTTGTCGTATTTGGAGGAAGAAGAATGGTGGGTTGCATCCCAAGAACACTATACCTATTGTGAAGCATGGAGGCGGAAACATCATGCTTTGGGGCTCTGCAAAGGGGACAGGATGACTGATCTGTGTTAAGGGAAGAATGAACGGGGCCATGGATCGTGAGATTTTAAGCCATAACCTCCTTCCATCAGTGAGAGCATTGAAGATGGAACATGACGGGGTATTCCAGCATGACAATAATTCGAAACACACTGCTCAGAAGGATTGGCTCCATGAAATGTATTTCAAGGTCCTGGAGTGGCCTAAAGGTCACAGGTCACCGGCCCTCGAGGACTGGAGTTTAACACCTGTGGTACAAAGTATTGAGCTGAACTTTTGTTATTGACCAAATACTTATTTTCGACCATAATTTATAAATAAATTCTTCAAAAACCCAAAAATGTGATTTCCTGGATTTTTTTTCCTCATTTTGTCTCTCATAGTTGAAGTGTACCAACGATGAAAATTACAGACCTCTCTCATCTTTCTATGTAGGAGAACTTGCACAATCAGTGGCAGACTAAATACTTTTTTGGCCCCACTGTATATGAATCTTTGTAGCTGATGTTTCATACTAAATATTACCATCAGGATGTATGTCAATGTCATCCAGTCCTTTCCCCTGCAGGTCAGACAGTTTCCCTTTTTGCATTACTATCAACAGTTTGCTGACTTTTGCCAGCTGCAGGGTACTCTCTGGAAGCCAGTAGAATTCTCAGTGGATCCAGATGTCATGTCCAAGAAAGGCAGCAAGCTTATCCATTTCATTCTTTTTTAGATTTAGTAC
This sequence comes from Crenichthys baileyi, assembly GCA_036173005.1. Lineage (NCBI taxonomy): Eukaryota > Metazoa > Chordata > Actinopteri > Cyprinodontiformes > Goodeidae > Crenichthys > Crenichthys baileyi. Next base: position 164,533 of record JAHHUM010001465.1, on the reverse strand, counting down.
TGTGGAGAAAGTGCCGACCTGTTTCCGCAATCTTGTTGATGTGAGGGTTCTTTGCACCACATTGCTTTGCATACTTCCGAAAGTAGTCAGAGTCTCTGTAATGGGAAAAATGCACCTGGATGTGCAAATAAGTACACATTCTCTGTGGGGACTTGACACTTACTCCTGTTTTCCATGAGGAGGTTCATTGCTGTGATCATGTGAAGTGTGAGAAGCACAGGCACCATTCCTGACCTTTTACCATGAATCTCAACTCTATCAAAGTGCTTTGCAAGCGTCCTCTCCAACTCGTTGAGGCACATCATAATGTTGGGATTCAGCTCTGTCCTATTCTGGGATGTAAAAGCCTGGATCTCCATTTTTTGAAACTTCTCTCTGCCGTGTTCTGTTAAATAGTACTATCCGTGTCAAAGTTACTTTAGCAAGATTTCCAAAATTTGTGTCCAGGCTTCATGTCCTTCATGCATTTAGCACACTCAGCAGCAAGAAACTGGTGCAGCAGCGACACATCCTGTGTAAATGGCAAAATCTGTTTTTTTTTCCATTTGGCTTTTTGAAGCATGCCCAATGCAGCAGCTGAAATTGACTCTGCCCATTTTTTCTGATACAGAGTGGCAAATTGCTTGGTTAACTCAGCAACTTCATGGTGATGTGCAATGATGGCACTGCACTGCACAATTCCTGCAACTTTGGCTAAAACTGTGCCCCAATTTTAGATCCAAGGATGGGACTTTATACGGGTTGCTTTCCATGTCATAGCCAGCAACAGCTCTGACTGCTTGTATCACGTGAGGAAAGTTGCTGGGCATAAAAAGGCCTTCTGTCCTCTTCAAAGGTGTTGTAGCTCTAGCTACTATCAACAGCCTTGCTATCTCTCTCATTTTCTGGTGAATGTAATCATTCCTTATGTCATGCGGTTTCCTGTCGTTGTACAATGACTCACCAAGGCGAATAATATCTCTTTCACTTTTTACAACCATGGAAATGTCATCCTGGTTCATTTCACAAGCAATCTTCCAAACGGCTTCATGAACTTGATCGGGTTTTGGCAAGTCAAGTTGTATCCGCTTTTGTCCAGTGGGAGTCTCCTTCAACAGGCTACTGGGAGCACCTTCTCACATGTCTCCAAAGGTTTTCTCTTGCGTATAGCCATTGACAAAATTTGCAATAATTGTAGTCATCAGATTGTTTTTCTATAGTGGTTCTTCGACAGGCAACAAATGCTCCAGTACCTTGGACAGCCACAATAGCATTTTGTGCAAAATTTTCCTTCTTTTCAAGACACTGTAACAGCTCTCTTCTTTTGTGAGATCCTTTAGCGAAACTGAAAGCCATTGCACCATCAGGCTGATTACTGTGTGCACCTTTGAGGTGTCTTGCCAATCTAGACATGGGTTTTTTACAATACAGACAATATTGCTTCTTGTTGTACTTGCTCTCCCTTCCTCTTTTTGGCAATGCTGTGACTTTTGTGGAGCTGTGATTGTGCGACATGCTCTCTGAGCTATGAGAACCAGTGATCTCCACACTGTGTGCTGTAGCAATCCCCTGATAAATGTCATCTAACAGTTTTTTTGGAGAATTGTCTGTCATGCTCAGTTCCTTACTATGAACACTTGTGTCTGAAGAGTTGCCACTTAAGTCTGGAACATATTCAATATCTTCATAGTCTGTGTTATCTGAAGACTCGGGATCAGATATCTGAGGATTAAAAAAATATATATTGAAGAGCTACGGTATCATTTTCCCTAAAGAACCATAAAAGGTGCATAAGTGACTTTTGAAAAAGTGATAAATAATTTAAAACATAAAATTAAAAGTAACATTTATTTTCCTTAATGCATTTTTTGTTACTGTGTCATAATTACCTGGTCACTAAGGCTTGAATAGTCTACAACATGAAATCGACCATCATCAACTTCAGCATGTCCAACCTTTTAAAACAATTATTAATAATTTAAATATATTGAATAGACATTTCATGCCCATTTACATTAGGTTTTAAATTATCAAATAATGCTCCTAACACTGAGACAAGCTGCTTCGCTTATTATGACTATTGGGACAGAAGTCTCTATAGTGCAACACTTCTCAGTGTACGATGTTATATAGTGGACTATGTTATACAGGAGAAGGAATAACATCCTGTGTTATGGCTCACCTTTACCATATCGGGGCCGGTATGCTAAAGGCCCGCCCACTTTTCTCCGGCCGTAAAAATGGTTAAAACACGGTTAAGTTTTTAATTTTCTAAATATCTTGGAAGATGAGGCTTTAATGTTGATAAATCAAGTCGTCAATTTTGTTTTTCACAAAATCTTTGGGTTTTACAGCACTTTAAAAACACAAGAAGTTATTTAAGGTCCTACCAGAAGTGGTGTTTCTTTCGGGAAAATGCTTCCGTACGCAGACATAGTATTGTCCACCCCCATTTGACCAGAATTTACTGAAACTAGAGACCCTCACCTTTCGAACGAGGTATGTCACGTGTTTGCCCGATGTTTTCCAGTGGTTTAATTTCCGTGCGCAACGGAGGTTATAGAATTGGCAGTCATTACGCACAGCTGTAGACAAAGTCAGCTTGTTGTTTTGCATAGGCTGTGTTTTTTTTTTTTTTTGTTGGATTTCTTTTATAATAATGGCGCAGAAGAGCCAGATAACCGCTCTGGAAACATTACCAGGTTGAGTGATAGTGACATAGAGGATTCTTAAGAAACAACCTTGGATTTTGATGAGGAAGAAGATGAGCAACTTCTTCTCATTGACCCGATTCATGAGTAAGTAATACCGTTACTTTTTATTTCCAGCGTCTTTATATTACATGGCTGTTATTTCAAAAAGAGATGATATGGCATATTTATTTTAGTTTTGTAACCAGAAAACTTAGCAATGACCCTGCGTCCCTCCCCCCACTCCAGCACAACAAAGAAATACATACCTGTCCTGTATGGTGACTGGTTGAAAGCTTGTTATGAATCTGTTTTATTATTTACACTTTACCAATTACACTACTGTTTTATAACATTGCTGTTTTGTGTTATTTGGCTATTTTTGGAGTACAGTAGCAAATAATTTATCATCTTGTAAACAGAAAACTTAGCTATGAACTAATCTATATCTATATTTTTACAGCCAGGAGGACGCAGGGCCATCCGGCACAGCAAAAATCCTGCCTCCCACCGCCTCAGTTGAAACCTTCTTTTCTTCTTCGAGGTGAGAAATCTATTCTGCAAACCATTGTGTTTACAAAAGAAACATAATGTGTAATCACAGTGTTAGCATTGTGTTCATAGGCCTATTATAAGTTATTGTTAGATGCGACTTCATTTTTAGCTTGCCATTTAGATAAACAGAGTCAAAGTTAGTCTTCAACATATATCTTTCTGTTTCCCCAGTGAAAATAGTGCAGAAGAAGAGATGTATCAGCCACCTGCCCGTCAGCTACGGTCCGCCTCAAGACCTGTGAAGCGCAAGGTTGCATCTGCCACAAAAAAAGGAGCACTTTAACCAGGCCAGTCTCCAGACGGGCGAGTAGGGCTGCCCCTCTACCTAGTGATGACAGCGAGGACTTGTGGCACTCTCCAGGTGAGCCTGACACTGAGCCACAATATCCAGCATTTTCACCGAGGCATCCTCCAGAACCCAGGATTGACGCCAATAAAACATGGTCTCCAGTCAGCCTGTTCAAACTTTTTTTTAGTGGAAGCACCATCCAGACTATTATTAACACAAATTAAAATGCACAAAGAGTAATTTCAACAGGGAAGAAATTCAAGTGGTCACCTCTTACAGCTGACGACCTCTTTGTCTTCATGGCCATTATAATATTCACTGGGTTGGTGCAGGTCCCCTCTAGAGCCGACCTCTGGAGAACAAAGTGGCCGTTCAACTTCCTGTTTCCACAAGAGAGCATGACCCGTGATAGGTTTGAAGCTATCTTCAGGTGTATTCATCTTTCCAACATCAAAGAAGATGAAGAAAACCAAAAGAAGAAGGGAATGTCTCAGTATGACAGACTGTTCAAGATTAGACCTCTCTATGATGAGATAAGGACTGCATGTATCTCTATCTTCCAACCAGGCAGGGAGATATGCGTAGATGAGCGGATGGTGGCGAGCAAGGCCAGGATAGGGTTCTATCAATACATGAAGGACAAGCCCACCAAGTTTGGTTACAAACAGTTTGTTTTAGCCGATTCATGTTCTGGTTACACATGGAATTTTTTCATCTACGAGGGAAAGACTGAGAAAGTTTAACGAGAGGGCCTCAGTGTAACATCAGTAATGGACCTGATGGAGTTTGACCTTCTTGGAAAGGGTTATCACCTTTATGTAGAGGGCTGCACGGTGGCGCAGTTGGTAGCACTGTTGCCTTGCAGCAAGAAGGTCCTGGGTTCGACTTTCTGCATGGAGTTTGCATGTTCTCCACGTGCATGCGTGGGTTCTCACCGGGTACTCCGGCTTCCTCCCAAAGACATGCCTGTTAGGTTAATTGGTCACTCTAAATTGCCCTTAGGTGTATGAATGAGTGTGTGCATGGTTGTTTGTGTGTTGCCCTGCGATGGAGTGGCGACCTGTCCAGGGTGTACCCCGCCTTTCGCCCATAGACTGCTGGAGATAGGCACCAGCTCCCCCTCGACCCACTATGGAATAAGCGGTAGAAAATGACTGACTGATTGACTGACCTTTATGTAGATAACTTCTACACCAGCCCTGCACTGTTTCAGAAACTGACATCTAATCACACTGACCCATGTGGAACCATCCGTCAGACGCGTATTGGCTTTCCGAAAACCACAAGGAACTCCCTGCCCAAATCAGCTGAGAGAGGAGACATGAGGTGGCTGCGGAAAGACGGACTGCTATTTGTGAAATGGAAGGACACCAAGGAGGTGAATGTGTGCAGTACCTTTCACAACGCCTACAGTGGAAACACTGTGCAGGGGGGGTCAGTGGTGTTTCAAGGACATTGCTGTTCCTGATACTATGAGGGATTATAATAAATTCATGGGAGGAGAGGACTTATATGATGCCCTCATCCAGTACTACTCAGTCAGGGGAAAAACAATGAAATGGTATAAAACATTAATTTATCATTTCATAGACATTGCTGTGGTAAACTCTTTTATCCTATTCAACATGTTGGCCACTGGAAGAGGAGAGACTCCATTATCACAGGGGCAGTTCAGGGAGGTCCTCATGAAAGAGTTTATTGACCAATCTCAAGTTGTTGCTGCTGCAGCTAACCCAACCGCTTGTCCCTGCAACACCTGCATGCCAGCTTATTATGGTCAGAATGCCACTGCCAACAGGAGAAACTGTGTGTTCTGTAGGGACCAGGGTAAATCGACAAAGACTCCAGTCTACTGCTCCAAGTGTAATGTTGCCCTTTGTTTCACTAGCACCAGAAATTGCTTCAGGGACTACCACTTCAGGTAGTAGGATGTGTTTTTTTTTTACTGCTTGTACAGAATTTTCTTTTGTATTTTCTGACTTGCGCATTTGTGTACAAAGTTCCTTTTTGATAACTGTGTTTTCAACATTTGTTTACAAAGTTTTTTTATAGATAATTGTTTTTTGTTTACACTTTTTTAGATTGCTTTATATTTACTTTTTTTTCAATAAAATCTCTGGAGATAATTCGATATAATTCAGCTTGTTTTCTATTAATTATATTGATATTATGCTCTGCACAATAGTACATTTTGATGATACACAGGGTAAATGTCATGACCAAAGGTTATGTCATATGCAGAAGGAGTCCTACAATGGAAATCAGCACTTTTATTTGACCAGATTCCCTTTTATGGGGTGAAAAACACATACCTATTTAAGGTATGTAATTTCAGGCGGGAAATTGGTCTAAAACCCCTTAGGGCTTAACAGGTAAAAATGAAATATTTTAAGGGAAAAAAAAAACTGTGGTAGCTGTCCTTTTTAATGAGCAAACCATGAGTAAATGAGAAAAATTCACCTACTTTTGTAGGCCTCTAGATATTCTAAAACTCTAAAATGAACATCCTAAAGATAATTCATTGCCTACAATGAAAATAATGTTTTGTTTCTTCTTATATTTAAATACTCACAGAATCATTCCTTCTGGTGGTCAGACTCAAAGTTCTCTGCCTTTCTCTCTTTAATATCTTCATCTTACCGTCATCATAACGTTCCTCACACTGAGCATAATGTTGCGTTAGATTTTGTAGACGGCTGTAGACTGCTCTAACCTGTAACAAAAAATAAATAAAGTAATAAGAATATAAGAAATAAGAATCAAAAATAAACAACCACAGCTAACTTTATATTCTACATTATCGTTGTCACACAGTAAATGAGAAATTAACTATTTAAAAAACAGAGAAGATTGTAGCTATCTAACTGTTCCGCAGTTACTGTCCAATGAAAAGGCTCAAAACCAGAGGTCTGGCTGCACTAAAAAGACATACAGGGGTTGGACAATGAAACTGAAACACCTGTCATTTTAGTCTGGGAGGTTTCATGGCTAAATTGGACCAGCCTGGTAACCAGTCTTCATTGATTGCACATTGCACCAGTAAGAGCAGAGTGTGAAGGTTCAATTAGCAGGGTAAGAGCACAGTTTTGCTCAAAATATTGAAATGCACACAACATTATCGGTGACATACTAGAGTTCAAAAGAGGACAAATTGTTGGTGCACGTCTTGCTGGCGCATCTGTGACCAAGACAGTAAGTCTTTGTGATGTATCAAGAGCCACGGTATCCAGGGTAATGTCAGCGTACCACCAAGAAGGACGAACCACATCCAACAGGATTAACTGTGGACGCAAGATGAAGCTGTCTGAAAGGGATGTTCGGGTGCTAACCCGGATTGTATCCAAAAAACATAAAACCACGGCTGCCCAAATCAAGGCAGAATTAAATGTGCACCTCAACTCTCCTGTTTCCAACAGAACTGTCCGTCGGGAGCTCCACAGGGTCAATATACACGGCCGGGCTGCTATAGCCAAACCTTTGGTCACTCATGCCAATGCCAAACGTCGGTTTCAATGGTGCAAGGAGCACAAATCTTGGGCTGTGGACAATGTGAAACATGTATTGTTCTCTGATGAGTCCACCTTTACTGTTTTCCCCACATCCGGGAGAGTTACGGTGTGGAGAAGCCCCAAAGAAGCGTACCACCCAGACTGTTGAATGCCCAGAGTGACGCATGGGGTTGGATCAGTGATGGTTTGGGCTGCCATATCATGGCATTCCCTTGGCCCAATACTTGTGCTAGATGGGCGTGTCACTGCCAAGGACTACCGAACCATTCTTGAGGACCATGTGCATCCAATGGTTCAAACATTGTATCCTGAAGGGGGTGCCGTGTATCAGGATGACAATGCACCAATACACACAGCAATACTGGTGAAAGATTGGTTTGATGAACATGAAAGTGAAGTTTAACATCTCCTATGGCCTGCACAGTCACCAGATCTAAATATTATTGAGCCACTTAGGGGTGATTTGGAGGAGCGAGTCAGGAAACGTTTTCCTCCACCAGGATCACGTAGTGACCTGGCCACTATCCTGCAAGAAGAATGGCTTAAAATCCCTCTGACCACTGTGCAGGACTTGTATATGTCATTCCCAAGATGAACTGATGCTGTATTGGCCGCAAAAGGAGGCCCTACACCATACTAATAAATTATTGTGGTCTAAAACCAGGTGTTTCAGTTTCATTGTCCAACCCCTGTACATTTGAATGAAACCTTTAGCCAAGATGAACTGAAACAGGTTATGGCAATTATAAACAAATCATGTGTAGAACTACAAACGATTTACAACTGAAAGATAGTTTGAAGCTGCAGCATTTAACTTTTATAAAAAATGTTTTTTTACATATTTGTTATCATGTCTTGACAGTGTGTTATGAGACAGACAATCAGTGAAAAAAAATCGATCTCCTCCACCTCCTCCCTGAGCTACTATTGTCATCTGAATAAATGCACCGCTCACGATGCCAAACAATCAATCAGAGCCAGGGGAGTGTCTTAGCGCTGTCAATCAACCTCATGTACTTACTGCTCAATGTGCTAATGACACTTTTATCCAAACTGATTGTTAAAAGGGCATTTTACTTATGCACTGGACCCCACTGAGACATTTATTTGTGTTTAATTGAAAGAAGAAATGTGTAATCACCTGTTGGAAAGATGAAGTGGATGTACCACTCATTTCTGGCTCTCCTGAAGGTAGAGTCAGGCTCTCTACACTTGGTGTCTGCAACAAAACACACAAATACACTGATAAATTTATTCTGTAACAAACTAATGATCATCCTAGTTTAATGAGGGTTGGCTTATTATACAAGATCCTATAGAACAACTTATTAACACTGTAGAGTATCTCACCCAAAACATTATGTGGACATTGTGACACACACACACTCATACCTGTTTTAGTATCTGTATGACCTCCATTCATTTCTACGATCCCCCCCCCCCACACACACACACAGACACACACACTCCCCTCACAGTTACATTCATTTAAACTAAACCTAACCCAGTAGACTTTCCTAAACCTAAGTTTGCAAACCCCAACAAGATATTCACAATATATATATATACAGTACATGCCAAAAGTTTGGACACACCTTCTCATTCAAAGAGTTGTCCTTATTTTCATGACTATGAATATTGTAGCTTCACACTGAATGCATCAAAACTATGACTTAAAAAAAGTGAAATTATATACTGAACAAAAAGTATCAAAGACTGAAAATATGTTTTATATTCTAGGTTCTTCAAAGTAGCCACCTTTTGCTTTGATTACTGCTCCGCACACTCTTGGCATTCTGTTGATGAGCTTCAAGAGGTAGTCACGTGAAATTTTACCCTTCCGGGTAAAAAGACTTTTGATGGTGATCTTTGCTACAAATACCATTTTTGAAACATGTCTTCCAATTTTCAAGAGACTGAAAGAGTCCAGACCTCACCTAAGAAATATTGAGATGGTTCCCCTATCGGAAAGTGAACCTAAATCTGTTACTGTTATAATGTACTCAGAACAAGTTAAGATGGAGGATATTCAGACATGGCTGGGTTTCAAATGTGCTGTTATAAGGGGAGTGGAGTTAAAAGATGAAGATGGCATTCGGAATGGAGCAAGACGGTTTTTTGTTCAATTAAGGAGGGATGAAAAAACATCACTCACTTGCCGCCAATAATACAATTTGGGGCAATTAGGGGGCATGTCTTCTACCCAGGACAACCAAAGACCTGCCGGAAGTGTGGTTCTCAAGAACATCTTTCCGCAGATTGCCAGAGTTTGCATTGTAAAAATTGTAAAAGCAACGAACACTTAACCAGACAGTGCCCCCGTCCTATGAAGAGTAATCTCTGTGGGAAAGAGGACCATGCATTCAGAACTTGCCCACAATCTTATGCCAACAGAGTTAAAACATCCGCACTCCAGCAGCCAAGAGAGGGTTCCAATATAGGGGAACAGTCGACTCAAAGCGCAATGGACTTAGGTGAAAATCAAGTCAACAGCCAACGGCTGGGAGCAGCTGACGAGCGGCAGCTGGTGAAATTGGATGGAGAGAATGACTGGCATCAATTAACCCCCTCGCCCACTCAAGGAGAGGCCCCTATGGATAGAAAAGAGGAGTTAGAAGCTGGGGAGCATACTACAATCAGAATGGATCAGAGAGAGCGTCTGGAGGAGGCCTTAGATGGGAACCCTTCCCTGGAGACTTCAGTAGGAGCTCAACCCAGGAGGGAACAAAAAGAGGAGGGGGCTCCTTCACTACAGGAGCACAGTTTTGCATCTGTAGTAACAGCTAAGGACTGTGGAGACATGTTAGACCTCATACTATCTGATCTTCTACCAGCTCAGTCTTAACAAGGACCAGACGATGCTTCACAAGGAATGAGTGCTCCACGTTTCTCGGAGAAGGATGGAGACTTGAAATGGAATTGGATTATCCCTTCATTCAAATACTTCTGACCAACTAATGTCTAGGAAACGGATACAGCTTCCATCTACAGAATCATCGGGACGGGGGTGACAAATACAGAAAGTTGGCCAGTAGGTTTGCAGAACCCCACACTCTTCCTGGAGGAGCAAGGTTTGGCAGCCTTTTCTGGGGTCAACCAGATAATGAAGGGAGAAGATGAAAAAGACAATGTCAGAGATTCATCTAGGACTTGGAAAACATGAAAAAACAGGAACAAGAAGGGAGTAACAGCGGACTTCCCGTGACATCACAGTTTGAATAAAAACCCCGCATTGCAAAAAACAGACCTTTTCCACGCAGGTCCCCAGCGGGACTGGACGAAGATACACACACCACACGCTAATGTCTCTTTGCTGGCAAACAGACATAACTCTTCAAACTGGATCCAGAGTGACTACAATCACATGCAACAAAGTTAAGTAATGATTTGCTGTTCAAGTATCCAGCATTTGGCATGTCATCCGGCATGCTGGAGGACCTGATAGCGTCTCCCCATCATGCCTGAAAGCCTGTGCACATCAAATCACCCCGATCTTCACCCGGATCTTCAACAAGTCACTGGAGACGTGTGAGGACCCCTCCTGCCTCAAACGATCCACCATCATCCCGGTGCCCAAGAAACCCACCATCCTAGGATTAAATGACTACAGACCTGTAGCCCTGACGTCTGTGGTCATGAAATCCTTTGAGCGGCTGGTGTTGAAGCACCTGAAAGACATCACAGGCACCCTGCTGGACCCCCTGCAGTCTGCTTACCGAGCAAACAGGTCGGCTGATGATGCTGTCAACTTGGACCTGCACTTCATCCTGCAACACCTCGACCGCCCAGGAACGTACGCCAGGATCCTGTTTGTAGACTTCAGCTCGGCCTTCAACACCGTCATACCAGACATCCTCCACCAGAAGCTCACCCAGCTCAACATCCCAGCCTCCACCTGTCAGTGGATCAACAGCTTCCTGACGGACCGACAGCACTGTACTTCCTGAGGCAACTCAAGAAGTTCAACCGTCCACAGGAGCTGCTGGTCATCTTCTACACTGCCATCATACAGTCTGTCCTGTCTTCATCCATCTCAGTGTGGTTTGGTTCATCAACAATACAGGACAGGTCCAGACTGCAATGAATAATCAGGTCTGCAGAGAGAATAATCAGGGCTGACCTTCCCTCCATCCAGGACTTATACAGGTCTAGGGTCAGGAAAAGAGCTGCTAAAACCTCTGCAGACTCCACACACCCTGAACACAAACTGTTCAGGGTTTTACCTTCAGGCCGCCGCTACAGAGCACTGTTCACAAAAACTAGCCGCCACAAAGACAGTTTCTTCCCCAGGCTGTTTCTCTGTTGAACATTTAATAGAATACCAAAAACAGCATACAGATGTTGCTAATGCACCTTTTTATTTATATATGTGTATATTGTACATTGTAAATATGTATATTCTGTAGTGCAAAAACAAAACCCAGAGAGCAAAGTGTACCGGAGTCAAATTCCTTGTTTGTATGTACAAACTTGGCAATAAAGCTGATTCTGATTCTTATGTCATCCATGTAATGGGTGTAAAGAGACAAGATTAACTTGACTTTTCTTCTAAGGCCTCCAGAAGCAGCCCGAATCGAAGTGAATTTCCCTCACGGCCTGGAGAAGGAGGCCGGAACCGCATCACACGCCTTCTTGCGTGTACGTCCAGATAGCGAGAGCTACCCCACCGCATCGCCGCCACTAGAGGAACCAAACATGCTCCCAGCTAAAGCCCTTTCCCTCAGCTATTGAGGTTAGCTGCAAGTTGACCCTTTGTTTACCCACAGGTGGAGGTATTTTCCTCAACGCCCAGGACAACTCCTCTTCATCACGGTTCACGTAAGAGGTAGTGTTTGGGCAGAGAAGATTAGTTTAGAGGTAAATAATCTAAATAATGTTCGTCTAATGTTTGTGTTGAGAACTCAGCTATCTTAGTGCTAGCAGATTACCTGCTCTGCACATGTGCTCAATTTATGTGTTCTGTGTTTGTGTTTTTAAAGTTCAGACAAACTTTATTTAAAGGGTAAACACAGAAGATCGGCCATAACGCGCCGTCCACGCTTATGCATTTCAACCTTTTGGTAAGGTATGTGTTTGATTCTAATGATAAGCTACAAGTTTATTTTGTTAGGCCCAACTGCTAACAGCTAAGAACACGTGTGCGCCTACTTTATGAGTCAGCTGAAGATCATTTACCCAGAAAGGCTGTTAGTTTCCAATCTAGGAAATAATATTTCCCTAAATTAGAATTATTTTACTAAACTTGATAACTAAGTAAACACCATCAGGAAACTTTTATTCAGAAAGATTTGGTTCCTATTCAAAATAATATTTCCTTAAATATTATTGTAATATTTCTTTAAATAGTATTTTGATACATAAAGCAGCTAATTAAACACCATTAAGACCCAATTATCCAAAATGTCTGGTTCTTATTCAAAATAATATTCCCTTAAATATTATTCTAATAAATAAAGGCAGCTAATTGAACACCGCTGGGAATTGGTCATCCAGAAGGTTGATTTTATTCAGCAAATCATTCTTTAAAACGTTTTATCAAAATAATGTGATGGGGGGTCTAAGTTATTTTCATGACTAACGTACCTTCATTTCCAAATTTATCAAGATAATCCTTGGTTCTCAGACATAAATAACGTTGTAATGTTACATCACTCTTTTGGTCATGGTTTTCAACTATCTTTGTTTCACTTGTTTATATTGTACATAGCCCATTAGTCTTTCTTATTCTTTCATTTTGCTTGGTATTAAATTGTGTGAATTCATTCTCTGTGTGAACAGAGTTATGCTGTTCAATAATGCCAGAGCTTGGCTCATCCCTTTCAATTTTGTCTTAATACCACCGCCTCACTGGGCTGGTATTCACAGGACAACCCTTAAGAGACCAAAATATTATTAAAAAAATACAAAAGTATTAATATTAAATAATATATTCATATTCATAATCACAACAATTGTCAGGGGATCTAAATCAACAGGAGGAGTCTGACATGCTCCACTAGGTCCAAAGACAAGTACCTCAGTCTTATTTTCTTTATTAGCATTCAGGAAATGTATGGCCATTTAAGCTTTAATATCCTCAAGACAGTATAAAATAGGTTTTATTGACCAGGCATCACCTCACCTTAGATTTTGCAATTGGCAGCATAATAATGGAAGGAGATGCCATATTTTCTAAAAAATAGTACAAAGAAAAGTACAATGAAACTAGTATAAAGAAAAGAGCAAAGGCCCTAATAATGAGCCGTGGGGGACCCCACATGACAGAGGAGCAGAAGAGGATTCAAACCCTGCAACCTTTAAGTACAATGTTCTGTCTGCCAGATAGCAGTGTTACCAATGTCTACTTGGTGCGCTAAGTGTGACAATAAAATGCTATGATCCCTGGTATCGAAAACAGTGGTTAGGTTCAGCAGAAAAAGGATCACATAGTCACCAGAGTCACATGCAAGGAGAATGTAATAAAAAAACCTCAGCAGGGCCGACTCTTAAAAGATTAGTGACTTTTTAAACCAGACTGAAACACATCCATGATGTTATGTTCATCAAGGAAGGATTTTAACTGTGAATAAAGACTTATCTCCAAGATTGTTGATAGTAAGGGAAGCTTGGAGATGGGCCTAAAATTCCCCAACAAAGTAGGATCAAGGTCAGGTTGTCATGGTTTTTACAGCACATTTGACCCACATGCAGCGAACACTCAGGAGACAGAATGCAAGTTTAAGAAGTTTATTTTTTCTTCTTCCTGTATGACAGGTAAACTGCCGGGGGGGGGGCTTTGTCACCCAAGTGTGTATAGAGAGATATCGCTGCTTGAGTCAGTGAGTGGGCGTGCCGCAGCAGAGAGCGAGCAGGAGGCGCCAGTAGATGAGCCGTGAGAGGATGAGCTCGTTGGGGGGGAAACAGGTTGCGCTCAGCATAGATGGAGTGGATCAAATGGAGGCTGCCAACCAGAGTCTGACCTGGGATTTTTCTTGAATGTGAATCTTGACAAAGACTTGACGAGGATTTTCCGCTTGGGCTTGATCTGACTTGAATCAGTACCTGGAAGAAGGTGAGGACAAGGAGAGTTAGCTTAGAGTTTGTCCTGGTGAGATCAACTTTCAGCTTGGCCAGTTCGTTTTAACCACAGTTGGCAAAAGACACAGGTGAAGAAGTGTTGGCAGCCTCCGCCTTTATACCTCCACAACTGATGAAAATTATTAGCACCTGTGTCCTCTCATCCCCAGGGCTCCAGCAGCACCAAGTGGTAAAACAGTTACTGACAGGCACAATAAAAACACACCATCTCCCAGAGCCCAGACATCATCCCCCCACTCAACAGCCGCCGCCTGGCGGCCCAGAAGTCGAAAGCAGGGAAGAACAAAAAGCAGATATCAAAAAGGGGTCGCAGATGTACGACCGGGGCACCCAGGAACGGTCCTCCGGTCCGTAGCCTTCCCAGTCCACAAGGTACTGCCAGCCCCTCCCACGATGACAGGCGTCCACAATCCGGTGGACTGTGTAGACGGGGTGCCCCTGAAAGTCCCGGGTGGGTGGAGGGGGCTCGGCCGGAGGGCAGAGCGAGGAAGAGGACACCGGCTTCAGCTGAGACACATGGAACGTGGGATGCACACGGAAGCTGGGGGGAAGACGCAGCCGAACAGAGGTAGGCCCAATCATGACCTCCACCTCATACAGGCCAATGAACCTGGGGGACAGCTTCCTGGACAAAGACTTCAATGGGCGATCCCGGGAGGGCAGCCAGACCTTTTGGCCAGGGCAATACTGCGGGGCGGGGATGCGCCTCCAGTCAGCAAAGCGCTTGGTTCGCCTAGCAGTTCTCTCCAGGGCTCGAGCAGCAGTCTCCCAAATTCGTTTACAGAGGCAAATGTGGTGCTGCACCTGACGTGACAGCAATTTCCTTTTCATCGCCGGGAAACAAAGGCTGTTGGTACCCCAGGGAGATTTCAAAAGGCGAGAACCCAGTAGCTGTGGAGACGTGGGAATTGTGTGAATTTTCAACCCAGGTCAAATAGGCACTCCAGTCTGTGGGGTGAGCGGAAGTGAGGCACCTGAGGGCTGTCTCTAGCTCTTGGTTCATCCGCTCCATCTGTCCATTGGATTGGGGGTGATAACCGGAGGTTAGTGACACTTTAGCCTCCAATGCTGCACAGAAATGTTTCCACACTTGGGATGTGAACTGAGGACCCCGGTCTGATAAGATGTGCTGCGGGATTCCATGCAGCCGAAAAACATGCTTGATGAGCAGCTTGGCTGTTCCTAAGAGGGAAAAGGTCACAGGCTTTAGAGAAGCGATCAATAATAGTTAAAATAGTGGTCATACAATGTGAGCCGGAGAGTCCCGTAACAAAGTCAAGTGATATGTGCAACCAGGGATGTTTAGGAATGCTGAGTGGCTGGAGGCTGATTGGACGGTTTGTTTCTGGCACAGGTCGAACACGCTCTGACATTATCCTTTACATCTTTATGCATTGAAGGCCACCAGTAACGTCTTGAGATCAGGGCAATAGTTCGACTGTCTCCTGGATGTGCAGAAAACTTAGCCGAATGGAACCAGTGGATAACGCAGGCGCGGGCAGAGGATGGAAAAAAAGTCCGATTGACCAGCCCGGTTCCCGGGTCTGGTTCACGTTGTTGTGCCCGCCTAACCACGTTCTCAACCTCCCAGGTTAAAACTCCTACTGTACAGCTGGGAGGGAGGATGGGAGCCAGTTCTCAGAGTCATCTGGTGAGAACAAGCGGGACTGGGTGTCTGGTTTCTGGTTCTTGGACCCCGGCCTGTAGGAGATTGTGAGATTAGACAGAAAAACAGGGACCAACGTGATTGGCGAGAATGTAAGCATTTGGCTGATTGAATGTATGCCAGATTCTTGTGGTCCGTCCACACCAGTATCGGGTGTCTTGCGCCCTCCAGCCAGTGCCGCCATTCCTCCAAGGCTAACTTGATGGCCAAGAGCTCTCTGTCACCGACGTCATAGTTCCTTTCAGTGCTGGTGAATCTGCGAGGAAAAAAAGGCACAGGGGTGAAGTCTTTTGTCACGACCCAAATTCTGGGACAGAACAGCTCCCACTCCAGTATCTGACGCATCCACCTTCAAAAGAAATTGCTTGCTTGAGTTGGGATGAACTTAAATGGATGCCTGGGAGAATTTTTTTTTTAATGCCTTAAAGGCAATGTCAGCCTCGGGGTTCCACTTAAACTGGACCTTTGCTGAGGTCAGAGCAGTTAGGGGGGCGGCGGTTTGACTGTAGTTCCGGATAAATCTACGGTAGAAATTTGCAAAGCCCAGGAATCGCTGCAATTGTTTACAGGAGTCAGGAATTGGCCAGTCCAAAACTGCCCTGATCATGTCCAGATCTGACCGAACCTGCCCCCCTTCCAAAATGAAGCCCAGGAAGGTGATCGAATCTTTGTGAAACTTGCAATTTTCAGATTTGACAAAAAGCTGGTTTTCGAGTAGACGCTGGAGGACAAGGTGGACATGACTATGATGCTCAGAGATGTTTTTAGAAAAAGTAAGAATGTCGTCCAAGTAAACAAAAACAAAAATGTTCAGAGTCTCTTAGTACATCATTTACTAGTGCTTGGAAATCAGCTGGGGCATTGCTTAACCCAAACGCTGTTTTTCATTAATCCCCTTGACGAATGCGAACAAGGTGGTATGCATTTCTTAAATCTAATTTGGTGAAAATTGTGGAACCATGTACAGGCTCGAATGCGGACGACAGGAGTGGCAGAGGATATTTATTTTTAATTGTTATTTGATTCAATCCTCTGTAGTCTATATAGGGCCACAGCGAGCCATCCAACAAAAAAAAACAGCGCCTAATGGTGATGAAGAGGGGCGAATTATTCCAGCGGCCAGTGACTCAGAGATGTATTTTTTCATAGATTCTCTTTCTGGCTGGGAGATATTGTACAACCGGCCAGAGGGTAACGGTGCTCCGGAGAGCAGGTCAATGGCGCATTCTAATGGGCGATGTGGTGGTAGAGACAGGGCCTTTGATTTACCGAACACCTGGTGCAGATCATGGTACTCGGCTGGAATCGTGGTTAGGTCCGGGGGCTCAACCTCAACAGGATCTTCGACTGGGGTCTTAGGGGACACAGCAGACTGTAAACAAGAGGACAAACATCTGATTGACCAGGAATCAAACCGGACCTCAGCCCATTTGAGGTGAGGATTATGTAACTGTAGCCATGGAAAACCCAAAACAAGTGCACTTTGAGACTCAGGGAAAACATAAAGTGAAATGTGCTCTCTGTAGTTACCTGAAAGGATGAGCTCTAATGGTTTGGTGTGAAGTGTAATGCATTGAAGTGTCCTCCCATCTAAAGCCAGGACCTGATGTGGTATGGGCAGAAGTTCCACTTCAAACTGAGCCTGCTCAACCAGGGACTGGTTGATGAGATTCTGTTCGCACCCAGAGTCTATGAGGGCAGATAGATTGACGGTTTTCTGATTGACTAGTATGGTAGCGGGTGGCGGGAATCTAGGGGCTTTAGCAGTATATGGGTCCGTCGGCTACCCCTTCATAGCCGACGGACTCCCCCTTTTGGCCGAGCAGGGCAGACTGACACAAAATGATCTGATGAGCCACAGTAAAAGCATTGGTTAGAGTCTCTGCGGCGGAGCTGCTCTTCAGGGGTCAGTCTGGGCCTTCCCAGCTGCATGGGTTCGGGTTCAGGGTTGTGCGAGAGTTGGGCTTGTTGTGAAACAGTGGGGGTGGCGGTTGCGTACTGCGACCTCACAGCAGTTCACCCTGAGCGAGCCTTCCTCCGATCTCTTATCGGAGGAAGGCTCTTGGATAAATTCATCAAATGTGCAACCAAACTGGTGGTAATCAGTAAATCTGGCTTCAGCCCACCGGAGAGTCCTTCCTGTTAGTAACCCTAGAATATAAGATATTTTAACGTCATCATGTGGGAATGACTGAGGCGTACGGTTAAACACCAATGAACACTGTAGAGGGAAACCACCACAACTACAAACCTCCCCGGAAAATTTTTCGGGGCTGGGGGAAGTGACACCCATGAGGAAGTTGCTGTGAGGCCGGAGGGTCAGCAGCGCCACCTGAAGCTGGGGGGTCTTGAAACTCAGTGCACGTTGTAGCAATGAAGCCATCTGTTCCAACTGCTGGTTAGTTTGCCTCTGCTGTTCCAGAAGAGAACGGAGCGTCGAACCATGGGCTTGTATTTGGTGTTCGTATTCGGAAATGGTTCTCTTGAGTGCTTCTGCAGGGTCGGCTTGGCCTGTGTGTTCTGTTATAGTTTTTACAGCCGATTTGACCCACATGCAGCGAACTCTCAGGAGACAGAATGCAAGTTTAAGAAGTTTATTTCGTTCATCCTGTATGACAGGTAAATTGCCGGCATCAGGGGGAGGGCTGCGTCACCCAACTGTGTAGAGAGAGAATGATCAGTCTTTAAGGAACAGATGGGCGAGGTATATAAATAAATAATCCTTACTAGAGATGAAGAATGGAGTTGCAGGGGAGGGAACCAGATGAGGGGGTCCGGGAGGAATCCAAGCATTACGCTACTTGAGTCTAAGATGGTGAGTGGGCGTGCCGCAACAGAGATCGTTGGGGGGGAAACAGGTTACGCTCAGCATAGATGGAGTGGATCAAATGGAGCCTGCCAACCAGAGTCTGACCTGGGATTTTTCTTGAATGTGAATCTTGACGAAGACTTGACGAGGTTTTCCGATTGGGCTTGATCTGACTTGAATCAGTACCTGGAAGAAGGCAAGGACAAGGAGAGTTAGCTTAGAGTTTGTCTTGGTGAGATCAAGTTTCAGCTTGGCCGGTTCGTTTTTACCACAGTTGGCAAAACACACAGGCGAAAAAGTGTTGGCAGCCTCCGTCTTTATACCTCCATAGCTGATGAAAATTATTAGCACCTGTGTCCTCTCATCCCCAGGGCTCCAGCAGCACCTAGTGGTAAAACAGTTACTGACAGGCACAATAAAAAAACACCATCTCCCAGAACCCCGACACAGGTTTCTTTTACAGGGACTACACCAGATAACAGACTGCTGTTAAAAAGGGCAAGAACCAAGTGCTTAAAACAATAAAAATCGTGGTGAAAAAGCATCAGATGGAGAACCAGAGGGCTTAATCCGGGAAACCACATCCTCTAAAAATAACACAGTCACAGGCTCAAACTGAATAGAAACAGCAGAGCAAGGAACACACACAGAGGGGTCAGATGAAAGCCCTTATGGAGATTACATTATTGAAAAAAAAACGGCATAAATTTATTGCACAATAAAGTAGAGGCTTCAAAACCAGCAGTCTGTGGAGCATTAAGAAAAGAGCCAATGGTAGAAAGCACACAAGGGTTGTGGGTGTGATTTAAAATTAAGTTAGAGAAGTGTTCTCTTTTGGCCTCTCTAACTGTGTCCTGGTAACTGAGTCAACAGTCTTTGAAAACCTGAGGACACCTGCAGCTCGTCTTCTCTCCACCTGTGTTCTGCTCTGCGACATTCTTGTCCGACAGCTTGAGTCCTTTCGTTAAACCAAGATTCAGGTTTAGCTCTAGGCTGTTTGGCCTGTAAGGGAGCTACAGTGTCTAGTACAGTTTGACAGGATGAGTGGCGCCAAGCACTAAGATCCTTTGCATCAGTTGACGCAGGATGAAAAGAGTTTACAAAAAATCTCCAAGAACTGGCTGGCCATGAGGGGGTTAATAATCCAACAGCTCCGAAGAGAAGCGGCAGTTTTAACTGCAGCATAAGAGAGAACAGTCTCGAATATTACAGACATATCATCAGAAATTATAGAGTCATGAATTACCAGGTTAGACACAGGCAAACCAAAAGGCAACACAAGATCTGATTAGTGACCTTTCTAAATAGTGGAACCAAACACAGACTGTACCAAATTAAACAAATCAATAAGGGTTAGAAACTCTGTTACCTAAGGTTTATCTAGGCCAACAAACAAGTATGTTAAAATCACCAACAATAAGGACATGGTCATATCCAATTAAAATATTAGACAGAAACTCAGAAAAGTAACTAATAACGTCCTTATTGTATTTAGATGGATGGTAAATGACAGCACACAGTAACGGGCCAGAAGGGCTCACCTCAAAGAAAGTCAGCTCAAAGCTGGTGAATTGACACTGTTTAAAACACTGTTTGAAATTAAAAACATTCTTGTACATCGTAGCAGAAATAACAAATTCCTGATCAAAGGTCAAAAAATGACAAGGACAAACACAATTAAATTGGCATGGTAAGGCAGTGGATTGTTTAGTGTGTGAAGGCTCTCTTGATATGATCTGATTTCTCTTTACTGTGACATCTCTGACCTATTTTAACTCACAGGCATGTTAAAACACATATTTTCTGTTGCTGCACTTAGCGTTTGGGGACGTGTTCCATACTGTTTTTCTTATAGTGGTAGCTTAGTGTTAGCTTTAGTTCCACCAGGGCTATCCATTCTGTTGTTTCTCCATCTCCTCTGTTTCTCATTTACTCCTCTGCCTCGGACTGGTACTCGTCGTCTTCCACTGGGTCACAGGGGCAGCAGACTCAGCAGAGACACCCAGACGTCCCTCTCCCCAGACACTTCCTCCGAGGGGAGCCCAAGGCGTTCCCAGGCCAGCCGAGAGACATAGTCCCTCCAGTCTGTCCTCGGCCATCCCCTGGGCCTCCTCCCAGTGGGATGTGTCTGGAACACCTCCCGAGGAAGGCGTCCAGGAGGCATCCGATATAGATGCTCCTGCTCCTCTGCCTCCTTTTGTGATAATGGTTTATGTAATAAAATGTAGCATTTTTGTAGCTTTGGAGGCGAGGGTGTCAGAATTGGAGGCCCGGCTCCACACTGTTAAAAAACCAGCAGATAGCTGAGGCCCCTAAGGCTGTGTGGAGCCACCGGGGGTAACTCCCTGTTGCAGTCCTTCAGCAGAGTCCTCTCAGCTGGGACCTCAGGCCGGCTGGGTGATGTAGAAAGAATAGTCCTAGATCCCAGCCTACAGGTCACAACCAATGTGTCTGCATTTCTTACAGATTTTCTGAACTGACCAGTGACGACATGTTTTGCCGCATGTTGTCAAACAACCGCTGGCTGTCTAGGTGGTGTCCTGAAAACGATGTGGGCTACATTGATAATTGGTGAACATTTTGGGGAAAACCTGGTCTGATCCAGACAGACAGAATCCATCCCACTTTGGATGGAGCAGCTCTTCTTTTTAAGAATCTGGCCAAATTCATTAGTTCTCCAAAACTCTGACAACCAAGGGTTCAGACCAGGAAGCAGGGTCATAGTTTAACAATCCGCTCTGCAGCTTCTGTACTGTGACCCACCCATTACCCTATTAAGACTTGCCCACGTTCAAAATTTAATAGATTAAAAAATAATCTAAAAGGAGAAAGCCATGAAAATCTCATAAAAATAAACACAACTCAGACTGAAAAGAAAAATAAAACAATTATACATGGTTTATTGAACATAAGAGCTCTCTCTTCAAAAACTGTTAGTTAATGACTTGATTTGTGACAATCAGACTGATTTATTCTGTCTTACAGAAACCTGGCTGCAGCAAGAGGATGATGTTACTATAAATGAGTCAACTCCTTCTAATTATTTAAATTTCCACATACATTAGAAATACTGGCCGACGAGGAGTAGTAGCAACTATCTTTCAGTCCCAGTCCTAATCAATTGATTTGTCCCAGACCAATTAATAGCTACAACTACAACTGTGAATATTTAATCCTTAGTTTTCCTCATCCAAATTGCAAAGCACTACAACCACTTCTGTTTGTTGTTTTGTACCGTCCACCAGGCTCTTATTCTCAATTTTTAGATCAGTTCTCAGACTTCTTATCTGATTTAATGTTAAATACAGATAAGATCATTATAGTGGGAGATTTTAACATTCATGTTTATTCTGAAGGTGACAGCCTAAATATAGCCTTAATACTATCTTAGAATCAATTTGGGCCCTTTGCTAAAACATTAGAAAAACCACATTTTTTGTCTTCATTCCTTGTGCTGAAAATGGGGAATTGAGTGTAAAAAAAATAAAATATTTCCTCATCCCCCCTGTCCTGTTGCCCCAATTTCTTAAAACCCTTTTGATTTTAAATTTTAAACCAAAGAAAACTCCCCCCCTTTGAAAAAAAAATTTAAAATAGAAAGATCTTTATCAGACAAGCTATTAACAACCTTTATAAAAATTTTGGTAAATTTTTTTCCCCATAAAAAAATTCAGAGAAAAAAAAAAGGGGGGAAAATTTTTTTTGGGTTTTTTCCCCCAAACCCACAAATTGTTTCCCTTTTGTTCATTTTGTCATTGAATGGTGAAATTTAGACAATGCAGCCCCCCCCAAAAAAAGAACGGGAATTATCCCAAAAAAGGGGACGGCTCCCGGGTTTTAAGGGCCCGAGCTGGAATTTTTAAACCCCAACAAGGGTTTTAAAAAAATGGAGGAAAAGAGACCCCTACAAAACTAGAGGACTCCTACTTAATCTGGAAAAATTTTTTTACTGTTTATAAAAAGCCCATTCCCAAAGCTAAAAGCCAGTTTAATTTCCCCACCTTTAAATAGAAGAGAATAAAGGAAAATCCTTTTTTTGGGAAGGTACAGTTGTTTAAACTTTACACAGTCTAGCTTTTTAAAGCCACCTTTCCCTTGCTTTCACCCGGTAAGGACTTTTATGGGTTCTTTTAAAAAAAAACCCGGGATTTTAAAAAAAAAAAACCTTAAATGTTACTTAAAAACATAAAAGCAATTTTGTCTTTGGGCAAAAACCCATGTTTACTTCATCCTCAAAAAACTGAGACACCCTTTGGGAAAAGTAACGTAGAAATGGATATGTGTTTAGAACGTTTTGTTTCCAGGGGAGCGCCCCTGAGTTGTCAAAAAAAAATTCCCTTCATCAAAAACCCTTCAATTTTGGGTTGGGCCCCAAACCCCCAAGATAGGACAAGCTCCCGGGCCCAAGGGCCCCCAACCCAAAGCGGAAAGCACTTGGGGGCCCAGGTCCCACATCACGCCCCCAAAAACCACACAGACACACCACTCACTGCCACGAAACGAAAACCCCAAAGTAAAAACATTATCCACCCTCACCCTTTTACCACCCCCCGCTCACCCAATCCAAATGTTGGTGCCCCCCACACCCCAAAGGGAAAGGGGACAAAACCCCCCCCACCCCACACGTGCGGGCCCCCCACGGCCACCCTCTAGCCCCCCGGGCCTGCATTTTTTTGGGGGAAAAAAACCTTGGGTTTTACACAAACAGGGCTAACCCCTAGCCCCAAAAAGGTTTTTAGTTTCCGGGTGTTAACGATACAAAATGTTCTATTTTGGAGCCCCTTTTTCCTCTAAATAAATTTGCATTCATAAGTGCTGGGGCATTTTTTGGTAAAAAAGCTGGGAATATGAACTTTTTCCTGCAGCTATAAAAGCAAGCGGGTTTTATTTTTGTATTTCTTCATCCCCTTTTTTCCCTCCATTCTGTTTCCCTGTTAAAAGTCTAGTTCTCCTTTTTGGGGCCCAAAAACCCTTTGTCGGGAGGGAGGAAGCTTAAAACCCCCTTTTTAAGGGGGAAATGAAAGATTTTTTTAAAACGAAGGGGGCTATGCGCTGTACCTGCCTGTGTACAGGGAGAAAACTGACTGTTTTGGGGCTTTTCCAAACAGTTTGAAGGGCAGGGGTTTAACAATCTGCTGCAGGGAACTCCTCTCTTAATGACAAACCTGGTCATTATGGTTTGGTCAATGATAAAATGGCTGAGTTTCCTTAAGCAGAAAAGGCACTGGTGGGCCTTTTTACACACAGTTTCACAGTTCGCTTCGAAGTTTAATTTAATTTTTGAATTTTCATCTAAAAGAGTCCCAAGATATTTATATGTCTCCACACTCTCAATGACTTGGCCTTTAATTAAAGTGACTTTGTGCTTGTGAGGTTTCCTCCTGAAATCAATGATCATATCTTTGGGCTTACCAGTGTTGAGGTGGAGGTAAGACTCCTCACACCATTGGGCAAAGTCATCAGTCACCAGGCCGTGGCTGCTTTCACTCTATGTGAGAAGGCTAACAATAATTGAATCATCTGCATACTTTATGATGAACCTTTTGTCATGTCTGCTCTAACATCCATTTGTATATAGAATAAAAAGTACAGGTGACAGTATGCAGCCTTGAAGTGACCCAGTAGAAGTATGTTTAAAATCTGAGAAACTTGTTTACTCTCACTCTGTGTCCTGTTAATAAATAATCGTACATAGAATCCTCTATTCTAATCTATTTTTATTATTTTTATTTTTGACAATTCAAATCTGTTGACACAGTGTGACAGCAGACATTTAGCACCTGCATTTCAAACATGCTAAATCTAGATGCAAAAACAGTACCGCAATCCGTTTTAGGGATTGATAAATCCCATTGTAGGTGGTAAATGCATTTGCATATCCCCTTCCTATTAATTTGCATGTTTGGGTCATAATCATATGTTTTGCATACTCATGAAGGCAAACATGCTAAAAGGATTGCGCCAGCTGATTTTACACATGCAGTCCCATTAGCACTTCTTTTGTAAATCAGCTTTGTGGATGCAAACAGGTTTGTGTGTGGTTTTGTACACGAAAAACGTTTAAAGATCAGGCCATAGATGTTCACACTAACAGACTGTTTTACAACTGAAAGACACACTTGTATTTTAGATTAGGGCCGCACAATATTGAAAAATCTTGCGATAATATTGGTAAATATTGCAATGGCGATATCAGTTGTAGTGTGAGCATCTGCTGCCGTGAGACTTTGGATAAATAGTGTGTAAAATGCAGGTTCATAACAACTAGAATATATTAGCCAACACAGTTATTCCACTCCAAACACTCCATATGAATTTTGCACACAATATTGCGATGACGATATATTCAAGATATATTGTCCAGCTCTATTTGTGATTGTGAGTTTGTTTGTGGGTTTTGGAAAGACTGTTAATGTTGGCTGTAATCTTAAAATGTTATTTCTATTTTAACAGACAATGTAATGTTTGATCTAGATCACACAAACAAACATTTTGTATTTATGATAAATAGATCTGGAAATAGATGTGGAAAAAATTTCATTCAGAAATGTCAATTTGTTAAATTAAGTCTCATTACTGTTATGTTCAATATATGAATTGTTTGGTTTATTTGAAAAAGGCCTTTCATTATTCACTGTGTTAGTCTTAAATATCCTATAGTCCTTTCTGTGTTTTTGTTAGTTTTTATCTATGTGATTGTAAATACTTGGCTGATAGTTTGTAATATGCCATTTATTTTCATAATACTCCATTGTTAGAAGTTATTTCTTGTTGGCTTACTGTTGTTGCCACATCCCAGGCTCTCTTTTTTTTTCATTGGTTGTCGGTAAAACACATTTATATTTGGGTATCAGTTCACACTAACTGACTGCATCCAGAGCTGCCTAAAAAAATCAAACATGTTTGTTTGACTGCGACTGAGGTCGGAACAGGTCTGTTCCCCTCAGACACTACCAGACTGCAGTCTTCACCTTATCACACACCAACAGATTTTTGTGTCTGACCGCAAGTAGTGCAGACTGATGCAGACTGACACAGGGAATCGGGGGTAAAATCGAACAGTCGTGTAGTGTTTTAGTGGTCGTTTTGCACAGCTGTGTCACCAAGCCCATTTCCTCTCAGAGGTGAAAGTTTGGGGGCTGTCCAGGCTGCCAAACTCCCCTTGTGGTGGTAGAAGAACAGCTCTATACAGATATACAGCTACACACAACTAGTAGCATATTAATTCATAAGCAGAGATACTAACAAAACATTTGGCTGTAGGACTGTAATTGAAGAGGGTTAAAATAAATGAAACAACATTTTCACCCTTTCTTCTGTTTTATGTACAAGCTAAGGGTAACACTCCAGCATAGCTAGCTGTCTCTGGAAGTTAGAAAAATACAAACTCCCATTCTTTTTAACTCTTGGGGTTGTTTAGGTATTTAAACTTTTTTGCTATGAAAAAGAAAAAGCATTTAAGAAAAACATTTAAGAAGTAAACTATTTTAGTTAAGAATTTTGCTACCAAACTGGGGTTTTAGTAGCTATGGATAGTAAAGCTAAGCAATGAAATCTTTAATAGTTGAAAGGCCAGCAGCAAGATATGCAGCTAGTGTTCATAGAATGGGGAAGGTCTGTGGACAGTCAAATTATGGCAGCAAGTCTTGTACAGAACACCCCTAAACCCCCATGCCGCCTCACATACATACACACCTATACTCACTTTTTTTAACATTATTTCTTTAAACTCAATACCTATCTTTTCCTGATTTAGTTTTAGGTGAAAATTCTAATTTATTCATGATTCTCATTAGTTAGAACAGTAGTGGTAAATTGCATAACTCAATTTTCCCTTTCATTCCTGATGTTAATTAAATATATCTCTACCATGCTTGTTTACTTTTATCTGGGCATTCAAAATGAACGAAAGAGGCACTGTCTTACTGAGAAGAGTTCATTATAAAAGTTCTTTTTTTCATTAATATTTATTTTTTGCGTTAAAGAAAAAAACATCCACATGTTGACTGAGCAAAACTTTACAAAAAAGACAATGTTCCTGGACATTTGCTGGGCTTTGCAACACTACGACTCTAAATACATTTCTCACTAAAATGCTTTATACCGTAAGGTATGCAACCAACTCTGACATAAATTATTAGCATATGTATTGGATGGAATCGAATGGGGTCTGAGAATACAGCTTTGTGCAGACTCTTATGCCTTTAGCGTTGCTACTCTGCAAGGCTTTGTCATTGAAATCATCCTGTGGGACAAAAATAGGAAATATTCAGAAACTTCATAAAAAAGTGTAACATTCCCTGGAAATTATCTGTCGTTGGTTATGCATAGAATGTCAAAACTTGCAAAATGGAGGACCCCAGAATGCAGACGAGCAGGCAGCACGATGGTAGGTGAAAAAGCTTTAATTAACAAAAACTCTCTCACAAGAAGAGGCAGGAACAAAACAATAAACAGGCAGGCAAGACAGGCATGGCATGATCCGAACAACAAGACATGAGCATGATCTGAAATGTTTCTGCCTTGAATAACTGAACAGGTGTGTATATATGGAGTGTGAACCAGGTGGAGCAAGGATACAGATTAGCTTGGAGTAGGTGAACCGAATAAAGATAATTGACAGACAGAACAACACATGGCTGGAGCAAAACAGAGACTCTTGAATACAAACTAACAGAAACTAGAAAAACATAAAACTAAAGCATAACCAGGAGAATAATTAGCAGAAGCATGATTCAAAACCTTAACTGTGAAACAGACCAACAAAACCCAAAAACACCCACAAATCATAACAGAATCCCCCCCTTAAGGGCGGATACCAGACGCCCACAAGAGTCCAGACATAAACCAAAAAAGAACCCAAGCAGGGTGGGCGATGAGGGCCTCGGCAGGAGGGCCAGAAACAAAAACAGAGTTCAGGCGGGCGACCAGGAGGTCGTCCCGAGCAGGCACAGAGTTCAGGCGGGCGACCAGGAGGTCGTCCCGAGCAGGCACAGAGTTCATGAGGAGTCCAGGACCCCCTACTCACAGGCCTGATCAGACGGCGACGGCTGCGAAGACCTGGAGATCGGCAGAGTAGAGGCCCTCGGTGCGGCAGATCAGGGGGCCGATCATGGAGCGTAGAGGGCCCCCCAGAAACTCTGTGAAACTCTGGAGGCTTGGAGCCAGGCACCTCGTAGACAGGCTGTGAGCCAGGCGCCTCATAGTCAGGCTGTGAGCCAAGCGCCTCATAGTCAGGTGTGGAGTATGGCGAACCCTCAGAGACAGGAACAGAGCCGACGGGACCGCCGGAGACAGGAACAGAGTCTGGGGAACCCCCCGAGACCAGAACAAGGACAAGCTGCTCCTTGAACTCCCCAGAGAACTCCCCAGAGACAGGATCTGGCAGTGCTTCCTCCTCAAAACCCTCGTCTATGGGTTCAGAGGCCAGAACGAGGACAAGCTGCTCCTTGAAGCCCTCAATGACGTGAACAGGGTCCGGGGGTGGTTCGTCCTCGAACCCTTCATCAGGGGATTCAGGAACCAGGACAAGGACCAGACTCTCAGAGAACCCCTGGAACTACCTTGAGACCAGGAGCAGGGCTGAGGCGTCGGCCAGACCCTCAGTGCCGTGAGCAGGAGCTGAGGCGTCGCGCGGTCCCTCAGTGGCGTGAGCAGGAGCTAAGGCGTCGCCCGGACCCTCAGTGGCGTGAGCAGGAGCTGAGGCGTCGCCGGGACCCTCAGTGGCATGCGCAGGAGCTGAGGCAGCAACGGGACCCTCAGTGGCTTGAGCAGGGGCTGGAGCCACAAGCCGGAATCTCGGAGGCTTGGAGTCAGGCTTGGAGTCAGGCTTCATCCCAGGCTGTGGTGAGACAGGCCTGGAGTCAGGCTGTGGTGTGTAATGTTGTGCGTCAGGCTGTGTGTCATGTTGTGCATCTGTGAGTTCTGGGTGTACCCCCCAGAGGAAAACAAGAAGGTGCTCAGGACCTGGTCGTGGCGGCAGCCCGCCAACGGGCCTCTCCGGAACATGGCGAAGAAATGGAGGCAGCCCATCCTCGGGCCCCTCCAGAAACTCTGCAGCAGGCTGTAGACCTGGTGTGGACTGCTCAACAGCAGCTGCAGTCAGGAGACATGACGTGAGCTGTGCTGCGGCAGGATCAATCAGGAAGCCTTACATGGCCTGCTCAGCAGCTGCAGCAGCAGTTTGGAGACATGATGTGGGCTGGGCTGCAGCAGCTCTCTGGAGGCCTGACGTGGGCTGAGCTGCAGCAGCTCTCTGGAGACCTGAAGTGGACTGCTCAGGGGCAGCTCTCTGGAAACTCTGCGGGCGTGAATGTGGGCGGCAGTAAAACTGCCTTGCTGCCGTCTCATAATCCCTCTTCATCTGCATGATTCTCTCCATCAGCTCAGGAGAGGAATACATCAGAGAGGTCCTTCTGAAGCTCTTTATTTGGCGAGCATAAAACCTTAAATGCTGCTCCAGCTCATCAGGTGTTGCCTCAGAACACCGGGCTGGAGCGAGCAAAGACGGCATGGGCGGTGCTGCAGCGAGCCTGGGAGACTGTGCTGTGGCAGACGAAGAAGCGAGATTGCTCACCGGCTGAAACACAGGAAGGTGCTCCACGCCGGCGTTTCTTGCGGCGGGAGGAGGACGTGGGCTTCACTGCCGAATGAAGGCGAGGAGAAGAAGAACGGCGACGGACATGGAATCGCCAACCTGGATCCGTCAAAAGCCGACTGCGGCACAGACAGCCCTGCAAAACGGCGCAGCATCTTCTCCGCCTCCCGATAAAGGAAGGTAAAGATGTCCATGGAGCTAACCTGATGCTCATCCGCGAGGTCCATCGTTGGCGGAAACATTCTGTCAAGACCTACAAAATGGAGGACCCCAGAATGCAGACGAGCAGGCAGCACGACGGTCGGGAAAAAGCTTTAATTAACAAAAACTCTCTCACAAGAAGAAGCAGGAACAAAACAATAAACGGACAGGCAAGACAGGCATGGCATGATCCGAACAACAAGACATGAGCATGATCTGAAATGTTTCTGCCATGAATAACTGAACAGGTGTGTATATATGGAGTGTGAACCAGGTGGAGCAACGATACAGATTAGCTTGGAGTAGGTGAACCGAATAAAGATAATTGACAGACAGAACAACACGTGGCTGGAGCAAAACAGAGACTCTTGAATACAAACAGAAACAGAAACTAGAAAAACATGAAACTAAAGCATAACCAGGAAAATAATTAGCAGAAGCGTGAGTCAAAACCTTAACTGTGAAACAGACCAACAAAACCCAAAAACACCCACAAATCATAACATATAATGAATTTGTTTTATCTTATGTCCCTGGGAATATGAGATATAGAGAGACATTTGCAGTGGGCTTCCCATCAGCTTTTCTGCACAGAAATCCATCTCTAAATCCACTGTGTTTGTGCAGTGGCGTTCTTTTTCCACAGGTGCTCTGCCTGCCATGTGGCTACCTTTGACATTTGCCTTAGATTGGTGATCCATCTGTGAGTGTGGCATTTTTTTCCTGTCCATATTTTCCATACAAACCATGTGCAAAGCTGAGAGTCGGTTTTCTTTACAGTGCAGGCCCTCCTGTCTTCCCTTCCTTGTTTCCCTCAAAGCTCACCCTCTACTTCATGTGACAGGATACATTTACACCATACAATAGCACTTTACTCTAGAGAAGAGGTGGAAACATATTTTGAGATCAATATCCTCAGCCATTGTTACTTTCTGCTCATGATATCACATTTCATTAATTTGGTCTGCTGCTAGCCAAAATGACCAGGGCCGGTATTCACAAAGATTGTCAGAGTCCTGTCAGAGACCTCCTAACTCTTGTTACACAGGATCAAAATGTTTGAACGTAGCTTATTTACATGCTCATTATTATTTTGATTAGTATTTATTTTATCATTATGTTTATATATTAATATGTTTACTCGCCATGTTGGTCATTTTTATACTGCGTCTATTTAATATTAATTTATTTCATATTAATATTAAAATTCAATGAGGTTTAGTTTGGTAAAACGACCAAAATAAAACCGAACTGAGAGCAACAGAGCCTGCTGGTGGAGGAGAAGAGAAGAGTGTTGAAAGGTAGATTTGGTCCTGGGATCACGGTGGGATCAAACAGCCATTCTCGAGCAGATCAATGCATCGTTCCCTCTGCTTTCAGAGCCAGCCTGGAATGTGAGCAGCTCTGGTACCTACTACGATCAGAAGCTAGAGAGGAGATAGCAGAACACCAGAGAACTTCTCCACAGACGGGGAGCGTTGTAGATGACCCTTTAGGCTTAGGCTGCTGCCATCATCATGTACTGTACAATACAGCAAATACTTATTCACCTCATTTACATCTTCCTTCTATGTATATAGTGCTTAGATTATTGTGCTGTATTGTGCTGTAATGTCTTATGACTCCGCCGTGCGTCTCTCCTCCATCCAATCAGCATCAGATCTGCATGTGTCTTCAATCAATCATCTTCCAAGGCTTCGCTTTTAAGGACCTCCAATCAAGGATTCCCCCGCTCTTCCCCTGTGCTTCGACCCTCCCCCACCCCACCCCCATTATCTCCCTCCTTCCATACTCCTCCCGGCTCCCTTACCTTCTTAGGCCTTCACTCCACCACCAGTATCTGATCCAACGGGGGGGGTGGTTCATCTAATTCTAACCCTAAGATGTTGATTCAAGCTCATGTCATTCTCAGTGTAGCATGGATGAAACAGAACACGATTCATTCCACCAAAAATCCCTCACTTAATTATTTTATTTATATATATTTTTATTTTATTAATTTTATTATCTTTCATTTTTATCTTGAGATTATTACATAAAAAAAAATCTTTTTTATTAATTTTGTGGGGAAGTTTAGTTTTTTTTCTGGTCATGGCTTTTTTGACGTCATTTCCTCCTCCAGTCCGTTCATGGCTGATATGGAGGAAGGTGAGATTTTTTCACAGTCTTCGTTGATTTGTGGTCTAAAAGCTGCGTGTAGGAGATAAAATGTTGTACAATCTTTTAGCTAACATGTTCGTAAGTTTATTTTATTTTGAATATGTGTTTCAGCAAAGAATGGAATGATTTTTGTCGAAAGTTAAGCCTTACTGTTTTTGCCCCAATTTTGAACGGGCCGACTTTTTTTCCTGCGTAGTGCTGCGGGGGGTTTGGAGTTGCTTATGTGTTTCCCCTTTTCATGGGCAGGTGAACGTGGCCCGGTGGGTTTTATTTCGTGCTACTGAACTGTTTGATTCCATTCTGTGCAGGTATGTTGTGATTCATGTTTTTTATTGAACTATTGGCGTGTGTTTCTTTTATTTTTTATTGTTTTGTCCCGATCTAGAATATATAACATGATTATTTACATTAGCATTTTATGTTAAATATTATGATAAAGCTCCAGTCCGTTCATGGCTGATATGGAGGAAGGTGAACTGATGTCGGCTGGGTGTTTATTTCGTGCTACTGAACTGTTTGATTTCATACTGTGCAGAATAAACATGCTATCAGTTAGGCTGACCCCGAACCCCTGAGCCCTCGTCATTACACAACGCAGCGTCTTATCAATGATTTGAATGGTGTGACATGGCCGCAGCAACCCCGGTTACATCAGCATTCATGTCTTCCTCCAGGGTCCGAGACCGCCAAAGATATAAACTTTTATCAATAAACTTCTCTAATTGCCATCTTTGTGTTTCTTATTCTGAGTCTTTTCAGGTTGAAGTTTAATTTATCTCTATATTAATAATTTTATGATTGTTATAGAAGTTTATGTGTTCATGTTTTCAACTGTTTAGGGGGTGTATCCCTGCACGATTGAACGGTTGTGTTTTATTAACTCATTGTTCGGAGAATCTGCCATCTTCTCTGCTTAAGGCTCACTAAAAGTCCTCCTCACTATTCTTAACATTTCCTCACGTTAAGAGCTTCTTTAAGGCTTAAGAAGCTTCGTGAATAACTTTTATCTTAATGAGGGAAAATTCTAAGTAGAATCTTAGAATTTTAGAAATTCTTAAAAAAAAAATATATATAATATATAATAAAAAATAATAAGATTTTTCTAGGAATGACGTCGCTAGGAGCTACTTTTAGTCTTAGAATTCTTTGTGAACCAGGTCATTAACTCTTCACAAGATCATAATTTAGGAAGCAGGCAGACATTTTCAGATCTAAAAACAGGGTATAATAAGGATGCATTTATTGTCTAAAAGGGATAGCAAAGATTGTTGATAGTTGCTTTTTAAATTTTTTTTGTAGAAAAAGCTGCATGCCCTGGTAATCAGGAATGTCCATATCCAATTCCAGGCATCAGAGTGAGCTCTTGATAAATACGTTTTTACCCTTTTTTCACCCTTTACTACATGGTTTATTTCTCCCGACAGCACTGCTGTAACCAAGCCTTGCTCACACACACCTTTTCAGCTCTAACCACACATGTTCTATGGGACCGATATAAGGACTTTGTGATGGCGACTTCAAAACATGCACTTTGTAACCTTTTTGGTGATATGTGTAGGGTCACTGTCCATCTGAGGGACTCAATTGTCCATAGGTTTTAACTTCTTGGCAGATGTCTTGAGCTGTTGCTTCAATATTCCCACATTCATCTTGCCATCTATTCTGTGAAGTGCAGCAAAACACCAACATAACTAGATACTGCTACCCCCAGTTGGGACAGTATTCTCAGGCTTAACGATGATCATTATGGGCTAACACCTCAATTTGTGTTTCTTCTGAGCACAAGACATGTCTACAGAAATAAAGGTCTTCGTTCCCGGGTTGCATTAGCAAACTGTAATCTGGCTTTTTTGGGTTGCTTATGGAGTAATGGCTTCTTCTCCTCTAAAGAGCCTTTCATCCCAGGATTCGTCTCACTGTGGATAAAGATATTCTCTTGACAGCTGCAGTTAGACATCTTCACAAGGTTTTTGCTTTTGTTCTGTGATTGATACAAACATTTCGTACCCAAAAAAATTCACTAAACCTGTTTTGCTCCCTAAACAGAATGATGACTGGACATTTTTATGCTGTTTTTAATTGTTTGAACAGATGAACATAGCACCTTTAGGCATCTGTTCTGAACCAGGCTTTTGGAGGTCCATAATTCTCTTCCACATCTGGGTGATTTCTTATGATTTTTCCATAATGTCACACAAGAAGGCAATGCTTTTAAGGTGGTGCCTTAACATCTACAGGTGTGCCTCTAATGTTGTGAACTAACCAGAAGAACAAAATCAATTATCATCTGGACTTTCCCAAATGTATAGTAATCATATATGTAAACTCCCGACTGAAAACTCTCTGTCATTCGAGATTCTGTTGAAGGAGACGGACCCAAAAACTGAGAGGATCGCAACCTCATGATGAAGTGGAAAAGTTATAATCTGGAGCTTTGAAAACTATAGGAACAAGAATGACTGAAACTACTGACTAGAACAAACACGCAACGGCAAGGAAGGAGACAGGCCATGGACAATGCCCAATAAACAATGGAGAGGATGTATTAAAACTGAGTGGCTTATACTTCTAGGTAGATTAATGCGATCCACCTGGGACTAATTAGTGCAATGCAGTGCTGCTGGGAGAGAACCTGAAGGAAGGAAAAGTGACTAAAAAAACACAGGAATTAACAAAGAGGTCTAACAGGACACGGACAATATAACTCAGTGGTTCACAATCCAGGTCCTGAGCTCCCACAGTCCTTCCTGTTTAAATGTGTCTCTGCTTCAACACCTCATCATCAGCCATCAACTGCTGCAGACTCCTGTTAGTCATCGATTTATTTTAATCAGGTTTCTGACAGCAGGGAAACACCTAAAACATGTAGGACAGACAGTGGGCCCCTAGGACCAGCATTGAGAACCGCTGATCTAAATAAACCAAAAACTGAAGACTAGTACCAATGTGAGACTCTAAACCAGTACAACAAGGAACACGGAAGTGAACAGAACACTATCAGAGACAAAAATCAACAATCCCAAATCACAAAGATCCACAGATCATTACATTCTCTATCTCTCCTTATCCTGGCATTTAACAAATAAGAATAACTTTTGTGATCCCGACCTAAAAAAAGAAAACAATAGCTACTTTTCAGAATGCAAGAACATAATCATAAAATCATTTATTAAAAAATCAATTATTTATTGATTGTTGTGTTATATACTTTGTTCACCGTTCAAAACCGAGGTGCGTACCGAACCATGATTTCTGTATAGCGTTAAACCTGTACTAAATATATGTAATCAGAACCCATTTCTTTGCTCATTTCAAGATAAAGGTCCATGTATGATTGTATTATCTTGATTAAATTGCAAGATTTCTTATTTGTACATGTTAAATATGTATTTGCTCTGTAAGAGAATGTCTAAATGTAACAATGCTGGCCAAGAAGTCAAAAACACAATTCACGCAATGCATGATGATATATGTATGATAAAGATGGGTAATGAAAAGCTTTGCAAGCACAAAAAATAAATGCTGAAACATTAATGTGAATTATTGGCTGGTAAATAAAGACATCATTACAGTAATTGTAGTTGATCATCTGAGACTGAGGGGTTTGCACTCCCTCTAATTGTTATACAAGCTAATTGACATCTTGGACAAGAACGCCTAGTTTGTTTGGAGTCTGAAGCTGTCAAAGCTTGACAGCTTGACAGTTTGAAGTTTCCGTTAACAGACTTGAAAGTGATAGAATGAGCACACCAAACGGCTCAAGGCATGAAGCAAATTTATCAGCAAAGTCTGAGGTAGTAGCGATGTAAACAAAGTTGTTCTTCAAGATGCCACTGAGCCTCTTGAATTGAACACTTTGAACACTTGTGTCCCTAGATAAGGACAGGAGCCACTGTAGCAAAACTAGCAGAAATTCATGCTAAAAGTTTTTATTCATGCACGACCAAATTCACCCTCCTTAGCCCAAACTGGCTTTGATGCAGCTTTAATTGGACAAACACGGTGCTGAAAACAAATTGATTTTTTTCCAGGTTTGTACCAGCTCCTTGCTGCTGAGAGCGCAAATGTGACTCTTTATCTCTCCCAATTTTACAATACTCTTGATATGCTTTGAAAGATGGTGGCTGAGAAGGTAATGTATGTGTGTGCGCTCTGCAGCTTGCAGTTAGACAAGGAGTTTCCTTTGATAGCCGCGAATGAGGAACTTTTGGCCCACAGGCGTTTTATTCACCACACAACATGAGATAATGTTTCCAAACACTGTGCTTTTTGTTTAAGGCTTTAAGGCTGACAGTATTTGTTCTAGCACTGTAGTTAAAGTGGTTATTAAAAATTGCACTGCTACGTGGGGTCACATCTCAGAACAGTTAAGACAGCATATGAGAAAAACTGGGAGATAATAAAGAGTTTTTTCATGTTTTCCAGGAAGCTTTGAACGTTATTCTAATTGTAGTTTTTCCAGTGTGTGCAATCTTTGTACTTGATAAAAAACTGGGTTCTAATTTTAGGATGTGCTCAAAGCATACTGGTAACATGCACCCTAATTTTTATTCATTTGATTTGTTCACTAAAACAGATTTAAAAAAAATTAGAAAGTCTTAAAATCTACAGTGTCATCTAACTTTTTATAAGGATTTTATGACACACCAACAAATTACAGAATACTTGTGAAGAGTTAATAACATACTCCTTTGGTCTGATATCCTAAAATGAAAACCAGTGCAACCAATTGCTTTCAAAAGTAACCTAATTAGTAAATAGAGTCAAGCTGTGTGTAAATTAATCTCAGAATAATAGAATAGGTTTGCTAGAGAGCAAGGAGAGCTTAATTAGGAAAGCAGCCACGAGGTCCATGCTAAGTCTGGAGGAGCTGCAGAGATCAACAGCTCAGAATCTGTCAACATGATACCTATTGGTCATGGTTGTGCATTTCACAAATCTTACTCTATAGCACAGAGGCAAGAGATAAGCAACAATAATTCCTTTTACAGTTTAGCAGATCACTTTCCTATGTGTAGGAGGAAGTGGTCTAGCCAGAATAAACCAAAATTAAACCGTTTGGTCAACATGAAAACACTCTATATGGTGGAAAATTAACATCATGCACATCAACCTGAACTTACCTTGCTCACTGCGAAACATGGTGGTGGCAGCATTATGCTATTAGGAATAATTTTTTTGAGAAGGAACAGGGTAGCTGGTCAGAGTTGATTGGCGAATGGATGGAGCTACGTACAATTTTAGAAGAAAACCTCCTAGAGGCTGCAAATGACTTGAGATCTGGCGGGGTTCACTTTTCACCGGGACAATGACCCTAAACACACAAAGAGAGCTACAATAGAACATTTAGATCAACACATATTAAAGTGTTGGCCCAGTCAAAGTCCAGACCTAAATCCAGATGTGAAACTTGCTGTGTACAAATGTGCTCCATCCCATCTGACGTAGGCTATTCTACAAAACAGAATGGGCCCAAATTTTGCTTTCTTTATGAGCAAATCTGGTAGAGAAATAACCTTGGTCTATGACATAAAATCCTCCAAAAATCCAAATAAGTTTATAGCTGAAATGCAACAAAATCTGAAAACCTTCAAGAGGTATGAAAAGCTTTGCAGTGCACCGCACCGTTGCTACAAAGATGTACAGTGAGGAGAACAAGTATTTGATGCACTGAAGATTTTGAAGGTTTTCACACTTGCAAAACATGTAGAAATCTTCAATTAATTTTATCAACTGTGAGTGACGGAATCGAAAACAAAAATCAAAAAAACAACATTGTGTGATTTTTCAGCAATTAATTTGCATTTTATTGCATAAGTATTGCAACCACTAAGACGTCCAGCTCCCACAGGCCTGTTCTTTAAGAAGCTCTCCTGTTCTCCACTCATTACCTGTATTAACTGCACCTGTTTGAACTCGTTATCTGTATAAAAGACACCTGTACACACACTCATTCAAACAAACTCCAACCTCTCTGTAATGACCAGCCCAGAACTACACGACAGGACCTAGTCAATGACCTAAAGAGAGCTGGGACCACAGTCTCAGAGAAGACCATTAGTAACACACCATGCCGCCATGGATTAAAATCCTGCAGCGCACACAAGGTCATCCTGCTCAAACGAGCGCATGTCCAGGCCCGTGTAAAGTTTACTAATGACCATCTGGATGATCCAGAGCAGCGGCGCCGGATTCATTTTAGAGGTGGGGGGGCCGTGGGGGTGTTGCATCGCGCATACTCAATTTTGTCACACTATAATGTTGGTGCGTACTTAAGGGCCGTTTTTAGGTACTTGATATATTGGGGACTTTAGTCCAGAACCCTCCTTCCTCCTGTTCCCTCTTTAAAAGTTGCCCTTTTATCACGACCAGAGACAGAGAACCCAAATTCAGCCAAACACAAAGTGATAAGTAAAAAGGTTTATTCAGAAACTCAGGATCAGAGAGCAGAAGAGCAGCAGTCAGCTTCCAGGAACCACTGAGAACAGAGAGACTAGTTAGTGGCTGAATAAAACTCAGGATCTGCAAGGAGTTAGATAAAGCCACTAACCTTCTCAGTCTGGGGATGAGGCACAGAATCCAGAGGAGGAAGAGATCCAGACAGCTAATGAGGAAGCGTCCGACAGACTGAAGTCGGATTGCCGACTGATCCAAATCCTCCGGGGAACGAGCTGAAGCTGTGACAGGAACACAGAGAGGTGTGATTGTCCTCTTGACAATAGGTCCAGGCAGACTAGAGAGCCAGGTGGACTCAGGCTGAATAAACCAGTGGCTAGGCTGAGACGTAAATCCAGGGACAGAAACAGGGTCGAATTCCAGGGCTAGAGGCGTCAGACAAGGGCAGGCAGAGACATAAACCAGAGGCAGAAAAACAGAGTCGAAATCCAAAATCCAATCCGTCAGACAAGGAGCAGGCAAGAGGGAATAATCCGTAAGGCAAGGCAAGGTCATGGAACGAGATCAGTCAGGAAGGTACGCTGGATAACTACTAACAAATGTTTT
Organism: Crenichthys baileyi; assembly: GCA_036173005.1. Classification (NCBI taxonomy): domain Eukaryota; kingdom Metazoa; phylum Chordata; class Actinopteri; order Cyprinodontiformes; family Goodeidae; genus Crenichthys; species Crenichthys baileyi. Next base: position 125,999 of record JAHHUM010001465.1, on the reverse strand, counting down.
CGAAAATTTGGCACCGTCTGCCTGTCAGAGGGCTGTATATAACTGCAGCTCCACAGATGTGTGGCATGACGGTGATTGCGCAGCAGCGCAGCAGCAGACAGGTGAAGCAGATGAGTTAATTGCATGAGTGAGAGCAGAGCAGGCAGACGGGCCAGAATCATAACAGTACCCCCCCTCCAAGGTCCGGCTCCGGACGGACCCCGAGGCTGATCAGGATGGAGGCGATGGAACTCCCGGATGAGGGTTTTGTCCACTATGAATCGTGCAGGAATCCAGGACCTCTCCTCAGGACCATAGCCCTCCCAGTCCACCAGGTAACGTATGCCACGTCCCTGCCATCTGGACTGGATGATGCGCCGGACAGTGTAGACTGGGCTATCAGCAAGAAGCCGGGCAGGTGGAGGGGGCCCCGAGGTGGGCCCGAGACGGGACACCACATAGGGCTTGATCCGGGACACGTGGAAGATAGGGTGAACTCTCATGGCACGAGGCAGACGTAAACGAACAGCCGCAGGATTGATGATCTTGGATATGGGAAAGGGTCCCACAAAACGAGGTGCCAGCTTACGGGAGTCAACCAGAAGCGGGAGGTCCTTGGTGGATAGCCAAACCTTCTGTCCCACCTTGTAGCTTGGAGCAGGGATTCTCCGACGATTTGCTGTGCGTGCCTGCACCTCCGACATTCTGATCATAGACCTTCTTGCCTTCCTCCAGATGCGCTGACATCTTAGGGCCGCGGCCTGAGCAGAAGGAACCTCAGCCTCTTTCTCCTGGACAGTGAACAAGGGGGGGCTGAAAACCAAACACAACTTGGAAAGGGGATAACCCTTTGGCACTAGCGGGGGTGTTGACAGCATATTCAACCCAGGGTAAATTTTGAGACCATTTGGTTGCGTCGGACTCACATAGTCTGCGAAGTTTGGTCTCCACCTCCTGGTTGGCCCTCTCCGTCTGTCCATCCGACTGTGGGTGAAATCCTGAGGACAAACTAACAGTAATCCCCAGCAAGGAAAAAAACTCTTTCCAGAAACGTGACACAAACTGGGACCCTCTGTCTGAGACAATGTCTGTGGGTATGCCGTGAAGGCGAAAAACCTCACGTGCCAGAATGTCCCCCATTTTCCTTGGCTGAGGGCAACTTTTTGAGAGGGACTAGGTGAACCATTTTAGAAAATCTGTCGATGATGGTTAACAGAACTGTGAAACCATTAGAAACTGGCAAACCAGTGACGAAGTCCATGGCTATGTGTGACCAGGGACGAGGAGGAATGGGTAGAGGATGCAAGAGTCCAGCAGGAGGGCGATGAGAAGACTTGGCTTGGGAACATTGAGTACAGGCCATGACGTAATCTGTGACATCTTTGACAAGAGATGGCCACCAAACTGAGTTCGGACCATCTGTAACGTCCTGCTGATACCAGGATGACAGAACAGACGTGAATTATGGCATGAATTCAGTACCTTCGGTACGAGGCGTTTCCAGGACAAAACCCCGTCAGGTGGGCATGAAGTTGGGATAGGGAGGTCTTTGGTGGCATCTCTAACCTCTCCCTCCAATTCCAACATGGTGACAGAGAGTCTCACTGAATTTGGAAGAATAAAACTCATCCTCCCCAGAGGTCTGTGACTCGGAGGGTTCCTGTATTCTGGACAGGGCGTCTGGTTTGCCTTTTTGACTCCAGGTCTGAAAGACAAAGAGAAGTTGAATCTTCCAAAAAATAAAGCCCACCTTGCCTGCCTGGGATTAAGGCGCTTCGCTGATCTCAGGTACTCCGGGTTTTCTTATGATCTGTCCATACAAGAAATGGTTCCTTAGCCCCCTCTAGCCAATGCCTCCACTCCTCGAGAGCCAACTTGACTGCCAACAGTTTCTCGGTCCCCCACATCATAATTGCGCTCTGCTTGGGACAAAGTCCTAGAAAAGAAGGCACAGGGGGTGAATACGGCCATCAGAATTTTCTTTGGCTTAGGACAGCTCCAACCCCTGTGTTTGAGGCGTCAACCTCCACAATAAACTGTTTATTCGGGGTTAGGGGACCGTAGAACAGGAGCAGACGTAAATAATCCTTTAAGCTTGACAAAAGCTCTTTCAGCCGTCTCATTCCAAACAAACTTGTCTTGGATGATGTGAGAGCATTAAGAGGGGCTGCAACGAGACTATAGGTTTTCCTGATGAACCGTCTGTAAAAATTAGCAAACCCCAGAAACCTTTGAAGCTGTTTGCGGTCGGTAGGAGAAGGCCATTCCAAGACTGCCTTGACTTTGGAGGGGTCCACTGTAACTTGTCTGGAGAAATGATGAATCCAAAAATGAAGTGATAGTGGTGTGAAACTCACACTTTTCAGCTTTGACAAACAGATGATTTTGAAGAAGATGGAGGAGGACAGCCCGGACATGATTTCTGTGGGTTTCCAGATCCTGAGAATAAATCAGAATGTCATCAAGGTATACAAAAACAAACTGTCCAACCATATCCCTCAGGACATCATTCACCAATGCCTGAAAAACTGCAGGGGCATTGGTTAAACCAAAATGCATTACAAGGTACTCACAGTGACCAGTAGGAGTGTTAAATGCCGTCTTCCATTCATCCCCCTCCTTGATACGAAAAAGGTGGTAAGCGTTCCTCAAATCCAATTTAGAGAAGATCTTGGCGCCCTGAATCTGGTCGAACGGAGTGTTCATAAGTGGTAGAGGGTATCGGTTCTTGACGGTGATGTCGTTTAGACCCCTGTAGTCGATACATGGTCTCGATGAACCGTCCTTCTTTCCCACAAAGAAGAAGCCTGCCCCTGCTGGAGAAGAAGAAGGCCTAATAATACCAGCTTTTATTGACTCATCAACATACTTCCTCATGGCTTGGTTCTCTGGTTCTGACAATGAATACAATCGACCCCTAGGGGGAGAAGTGCCTGGTAGGAGCTCAATGGCACAGTCATAGGGTCTATGAGGTGGAAGTGCCGTAGCCCTGGACTTGTTGAATACCTCCTTAAGCGCATGATATTTCGGACGGCACCTTAGACAGATCAGGATATGTCTCCTCAATGTCATTCTCCAGAATAATATCTGTAGAGGCAGAAGACAGGCAAGTGGCCGAGCAGGACTTAGCCCAGCCCAAAATCTCTTTGGCTTGCCAGTCAATATGGGGTTGTCTTTTGTAACCAGGAGGCCCTAAAACAATGGGTAGCTTAGGAGAGTTGATGATCCTGAATGTGACCTCGTCCTGATGATTGCCCCCCAGTGGTGAGTTTTATTACCTCCGTCTTGTAGTATGAACTGTTGATACTATGACCATCCAAGCCAGGACATTACGGGTGTCAGACGTGGGAAAGAGCTTGATGTCATGGTCCCTGGCGAACGACTCATCCATAAACTCCGTGTCCGCCCCTGAGTCAATGAATACTGACACCTGATGAGAAGTGGAAGACACTTGAATAGTTGCAGGAAATGAGCATGAGGAGACAGACAGTTGACTTCGGCTCAGTAGAGTTCTCCTCACCTCTACTGAGCCTGGGCTTTTAACGGACACTTGAATGCAACATGACCCTGTCCCCCACCATTAAAAACACAAGTTATTCTTCCTTCATCGATCTCACTCCCCTGCAGAAATCTTTGAACGACCCAACTGCATGGGCTCCGGGTCACAACAGTGATCAGAAGGGGGTGGAAGACCCTTGGGTTCTAGGTGGGGAACAGGACTGTGAGCTGAAGGGGAAATTTAACCTGTCTATGAAGCCTCTCCCTCCTCCTTTCTGTGAGCCGCGAAATCGATGTGGGTTGGCCAGGTCCTCAAGTTGGTGAAGGGAGGCAGGGTAGTCCGGGTAGCCAGTTCATCCTTGATGTTCTCATTCAGACCTTGCATGAAAGCATCCATTTTAGCATGCTCATTCCAAAGGCTGTCTGCTGCCAGTAAATGAAAGTTAATGATATAAGATGTAACACTTCTCTCTCCCTGTTTAATGGAGAGTAAACCTCTGGCAGCTTCACGACTAGGAAGAACTGGATCAAAAACCCTGATGAGCTCCTTGGAGAATGCAGAATAAGAAGCACACATGATCAAACCATTTTGCCACTCAGCAGTCCCCCATTGCTTAGCCTTTCCAGAGAGCAGGGAAATAACAAACGCCACCTTAGAGCGCTCAGAAGGGAACGAAGAAGGCTGAAGCTCAAAATGAATCTCACATTGAGTAAGAAAAGCACGGCACTGGTCAGGATCTCCCCTAAACAGTTCAGGAGGCGTGAGTCTAGGTTCTCTTACCACAGCGGAAAGATCAGGAACTCTGGGGGAAACAGGCTGTGAGGACGCTGGCGTGGAAGCAGGAGTCATGGATCGCAGCATAGAAATCATTTCCCCCAAGCCAGAATTAAGACGGGCAATAGAGTGATCAACATTATTGCGCCACTGCTGTGCTGGCGATGGGTCCATCTTTTGGCCAGATTTTACTATCACGACCAGAGACAGAGAACCCAAATTCAGCCAAACACAAAGTGATAAGTAAAAAGGTTTATTCAGAAACTCAGGATCAGAGAGCAGAAGAGCAGCAGTCAGCTTCCAGGAACCACTGAGAACAGAGAGACTAGTTAGTGGCTGAATAAAACTCAGGATCTGCAAGGAGTTAGATAAAGCCACTAACCTTCTCAGTCTGGGGATGAGGCACAGAATCCAGAGGAGGAAGAGATCCAGACAGTTAATGAGGAAGCGTCCGACAGACTGAAGTCGGATTGCCGACTGATCCAAATCCTCCGGGGAACGAGCTGAAGCTGTGACAGGAACACAGAGAGGTGTGATTGTCCTCTTGACAATAAGTCCAGGCAGACTAGAGAGCCAGGTGGACTCAGGCTGAATAAACCAGTGGCTATGCTGAGACGTAAATCCAGGGACAGAAACAAGGTCGAATTCCAGGGCTAGAGGCGTCAGACAAGGGGCAGGCAGAGACATAAACCAGACGCAGAAAACAGAGTCGAAATCCAAAATCCAATCCGTCAGACAAGGAGCAGGCAAGGGGGAATAATCCGTAAGGCAAGGCAAGGTCATGGAACGAGATCAGTCAGGAAGGTACGCTGGATAACTACTCACAAATGTTTTCGAAAATCTGACACCGTCTGCCTGTCAGAGGGCTGTATATAACTGCAGCTCCACAGGTGTGTGGCATGACGGTGATTGCGCAGCAGCGCAGCAGCAGACAGGTGAAGCAGATGAGTTAATTGCATGAGTGAGAGCAGAGCAGGCAGACGGGCCAGAATCGTAACACCTTTAGAGTCTCTGTTTATGTATTTTGACCACTATGTTTATTCCTCCTGCAACCTGCTGAGTGGGGCACACCCTGGTCTTAGTACAAATGATGAGACCGGACAAGTGATTCCCAAAGAAGACATTTTTTCTTCAGCCTTTAGGAACCAGTAAAAACCCCAGACCTTAAACGGCTGTGCCCATTCTCATAGAATCTGGGGTTATGTAACCCCAGATTCGTAAGAGAGAAGCGTAAAGAGAAGCGTAAAGGCTTCGAGTGCATAAATACGCAGTCAGAGGCACTCTGCGCAAATGAACAGGGAGGATAAATAATCTCATCAGGGTGGAGGCTGACATGACAAACCTGCTGCTGTAAACAGTGACGACACAGCTTAACAAACTGTAACAGTCCAGAAAAGCAGGAGCAGACTATAACAGAAGGAAAAACATCAGCAGCTGGATCATTCATAATGACGCTGCGCAACAACCTCCTGCATGCTTCAAGCGGCTAGAGTAGAGGGCATCTGTTTGCTATATGGGAAAACACGCAGCGCCAGGCCAGCTGTGGTTCTCTCTGAGTCCACAGGAGGATCCACCGTCAGGAGTGGACGACTCCCTCACAGTCCATGGCCGAAGACGCTCCTTTGTGGTTTTGCTCCAGTTCTGCTGAACCTGCAGCCTCCGGATTGGGTCACAGTTCCTCCTGCAACCCATCCAGGAGCCGCAGGAGCAGCGGAAAATAAAAATAATTTTAGATAATCAAATTTGACCTTATATGAAATATTTAGTTTTTCTTGCTGTCATATTGTTGAACAGTATAGAATTACTTAAAGCATAATTAAAAGCTTTTAAACCAACAGTTTTAACTGAGTTAAAAACAATTAAATATCAGTTTCTGTATTGGGTTCATATATTTGTACATCCGACTCTAAACGATTAAGGGCCTCACCAGTCATGGACCTCACGTCACTGAACTGAGATCAAATATAGTCTGGGAAATAATAATGGTAGACAAATATGTTCATGTTATAGACTATTATTACATCACAAATAATCCCGACAGCAATTTTATACATTGATACACAAACCGGTAGAATAATGATAAACAGGGGTGTTTTCATAGTAAATCTAATTTGTCAGATGTAATATTTTTTTATTAAAATAAAGAAAATTATAAAATAAAATAAAAAATTGTCTTCTGTTTTGTCGTTATGTTGTTGAACAGTTTTCGGTTCAACAACTTCTGCTGACAAAACAACCGTTTTTTTCATATTAACCAATTGTCTTTAATAAAAGAAAAAGTAAAATAGTTCTCCATTCATTAAAAACGGTTTTGTGCGTCCTGGGTGTCTGGAGAGATTATGTGACTGCCGTTTCTGACTGGCCATGCATTCAGAAAACGAAACAATGACTCCGATGGGCTGCCACAGGTCCTGATTGTTTTATTATTTTGTTATTTCAAAGATGTTCACACAAACAGAGAAGGTCACTGCTGTTCTTTTCATCTGCCTGCATCTCCACATAGCGACCTGCAATTGGTGCGCACTGCGGTGCTGTTGCAAATGGCAGCTGCCTTTGGGACACGCATGGATGACGGGCTAATAATTAACTATTTGCAGTTTTGGTGAGTTAATAACACTGCACATATTGGCATTCTCTCTTCCCAGAATTTGATAACTTTGCGCTGAAACATCCGGTATTGCACATTTATTGAAGTAATCGTGTTAACTGGACAGTGGTGTTTTTTTGAGCTTCCGATTTCATTTCGCACGTAAGTATATATATCAATCTGCGCGTGTTTTTGCGGATGGTGTCAGGTTTCAAGAGGCACAAACGTTTTTTTTGTGCCTGTTTGTCTCTAAACAGCGAGAGCGCCAGAGAGAGAGAGAGAGAGAGAGATCCATCACAGCTTCTCAGCACAATCGGGTCCAGCCCACATGAATATCTGTTGGGACCAGATCACGGCAGGCCAGGGCCGTAAAGTGGGGGGGCCAATGGCCCCCTGGCCCCCCCATTCCGACGCCACTGATCCAGAGGAGGAATGGGGGATGGTCATGTGGTCTGATGAGACAAAAGTAGAGCTTTTTGGTCTAAACTCCACTCGCCACATTTGGAGGAAGAAGAAGAATGAGTACAACCCCAAGAACTTCATCCCTATCGTGAAGCATGGAGGTGAAGGCATCATTCTTTGGGGATGCTTTTCTGCAAAGGGAACAGGACGACTGCACCGTATTGAGGGGGAGGATGGATGGGACCATGTATCGGGAGATCTTAGCTGACAACCTCCTTCCCTCAGTAAGGGCTTTAAAGATGGTTAATGGCTCGGTCTTCCAGCATGACAACGACCCGAAGCACACAGCCAAGGCAACTAAGGAGTGGTTCTGTAAGAAGCGTCTCAGGGTCCTGGAGTGGACTAGCCAGTCTCCAGACCTCAACCCAATCGAAAATCTTTGGAGGGAGCTGAAAGTCCATATTGCCCAGTAACAGCTGCGAAACCTGAAGGATCTGGAGAAGACCTGTACGGAGGAGTGGTCCAAAATCCCTGCTGCAGTGTTTGCAAACCTCTTTAAGAACTACAGGAGACGTCTGGTATCTGTAATTGCAAACAAAGATATCTGTACCAAATATTAAGTTTTGTTTTTCTGATGTATCAAATACTCAATCACACAATGTGATTTTTTTTTTTTTTTGTTTTGTTTTAGATTCCGTCTCTCACAGAGTACCTATAATAAAAATTAAAGACTTTTAAATGCTTTGCAAGTGGGAAAACCTGCAAAATAAGCAATGTGTCAAATACATGTTCTTCTTACTACAGAATACGGAAAACTTGAAATTATAGTATAATATTTAAGGTTATCAGTGTTCAGGGTTACTAGGGCGCTAGAAGGTGGGCTACCTTTTTGACCTATCACCAGTCCTTTACAAGGTTAACCCACACAGTTACCCCATGTTTCATCAACATCATTTAAAAAAAAGGGGATGAGGAGAACATGCTAACTCCCCATAGAAAGACTTACCAAGGATTGAACGTGCTCCAGCACCAAGTAGCACAGATGTCATCCAACGGTGATTCCTAAACTTTTGTTACTTTGCATACTAAAAGAATAATACAATAATAGCTCTTCTAAAGAAAGTAAAAATCAAATACAAATAGAAACTGGTCTATTTTAGATTGGTCATCAAGTTACTAGATGGTCTAGTTTTATTGGTCATATTTGGGTGATGCATCAGCTTAGAAAACAAGTGGTAGATGGTTCCAATATGGCTTTTTATTGCTGTACACAGCATCTGAGATGAGATTCTGAAAGAAGAGCCTTGAAGTTGCGAAGGATCCCCCCTCACGTGGCTAATAACCCGTTTCATTTCCTTCCATCTCACTGAAAGGGAGAAAGAGCAGGGCAGCTCATTTTCTAAAGCTGTCCTCCTCCTCCTCCTCCTCCTCAAAATCTTAATGTTAGCACTGCAGGCCGCCTGCCGTGTTTGACTAATTGTGCAATAAGGCAGATGCTTTTTAATGCACTTCACACTTGGAAGCTTTTTATCTTGTGGGCTGTTTGATGTTGAATCAAACTCCCCTACAGGTGCTGGAGTTTAATCGATGGTCCTCCATGTGTGGAATTTTATTTTATTTTATTTGAACCATTTTTTAATGGTGGCATTATTATTTATGTGTTAAACTTTTCTTTTCTGTTTTACACTTGTTTCCAGGAATATGTGCTCTATGGGTTTACTCCCATTTTCAGTCAAACTATATACTTTGAAATATTTACCCAGATTTATTATGTAATTATTTTAGATGTGAGTCTATAATTTAGCTGTTATTAGCTTTTGATAATTAAATGTATAATGTCCCCCTAATTAAAATCTCTCTCTGTATCAAAGTGAAGATTTCTTTTCACTTTAGCCAAAAATTATTGCAAAGGGAATTACAATCGTCACAAAAAGATAAAGAAACAGTGTTGCCAGGTGTACGATAATTATCGTATTTGTACGACAATTTTGCTCACTGTACGATGTATGATCAATATTCCTAAGAAAGACCAAATGTACGATAATTTGACCATTCTGTGAATGTGTGGTGGTAATCAGTTGTCATCAGCCTATCGCCAAAGTCTATCGGAGTTATTTTTTAACCCTGAAGGCATCTGTGTCTGGATTCGGAAACAGATGCTGGAAATTCCAGCCAATCGTGCTTTTCTAAATGTGACCTACGAGTGACGTGTATGCGTTGGCCTCAGAACAACGGCCATGATTGGCTGAATAGTCCACTGCGCCTGCCCATGATTGAGGAAAAGAAGAAAAAGAAAAAAAAAAGAGAAAAGAAGAAGAGGCAGAGCCCGGCACTCTGGGGCTGCAGCTGTTGATAAAACCATTCCGTACTGACGCCACAAAGCTGCGAGTACCTGTTAGATGATTTTCAACACATCAACAGACTTGTTATTTTGGTTATGACAAGTGTACAATAATTTCCCTCAAAATACGATAATTTGATGTCTCTAGTACGATAATCCTACATTTCTCACCAAGTAACACTGTAAAGAAACAACTTTTGTCAAACATTGTGCTTTCATTATTTGCTTTCAATGTTTCAAATTGCAAACATCACTGAACTAAATATGGTAAAAGGAAAATCAGATTTAAGTGAGTATATATGAAAGACATTTCACAGGAAATAGCACAAGATCTTAGTGGATAAACTGAGAAAATTGTACGCCCTACTTTTTGCCCAACATAGTTTTAGTTCAATACAGTAAATTGTTTTGCAGTATGCAATGAAGAAGACAAATTATTTACACTATATCCAAGTTGATGTACTTTATCACCACTTTAAGGTGTTGCATAATCTAACAAAAACCTTTGGAAAATGGATGAAAACTGCTCAAAATTGATGCTGGGAAAAGTATAACAGCCCTAAAAATGAACCAGGATCAACATTTCTGCTTTAATGCGTCTCCTAAAGGCCTATAGGACATAGTTCAACTAAGGCTGTTATGCAGTGGTATAAAAGTTTAATGTCTCAGTGGGGCATCAATTGTGTTAACTGGCTTGTACACAATGAAATAAACCGGATAACACACTTTCAAAACCTCACACACTGCATGGTTATTCCACCTTTATCAGCCTGAAGTTTGCATATAAAATTAAAGCTCCCTAAATTCTGTAAGTAATAAATGCGTCGGTGGAGCTAACTATGTCTAACATTTCCACCGAAGCCATGGCATCAGCATGTCTCCGTTTCACGTTTATCCAAATACTCACTCAATCTAATTAATTCAACTGCACGGATGTCCACTCCAGCCCTCCTTTATTGCAGGTCTCTGTAAATTAACTGGCTGAATTCCTCATTCCACTGACTTCAGTGACAAAGGAAGATAAGAAAAATCTGATCCTGCAGGTGTGATTAAAAAGGTGCAGAAATGGTTGTAATTATTTTCATTTGATCACTACTCAAGCCACAGCTAATGTTGCTCACTCATTTGTGTTTGATGGCAGTGCCCTTTAATAGGCTTTTGATCACAGCATTAGTAAATCATTCTTGGCAAATGATTTTGTTTTACATTCTTTAGTTTTTTTATGTTTTTTTTCCACATTTGTTTATACAGAACAGCTAAACTGTTGATTTTTCATGTCTTTCTTCAACTTCAATATCTCAGTTACAACATCGGGTACCGTGTTCTTTCAGTTTGTCGAAAGATAATTTCCCTCTTACTCAAAGAAAATTTCCTTCTTACTCAATCAACACTAGCATAGAAAATCTGATCACAACAAAGCCTAGCATATATTTCTGGACATGATTAATGTACACCACATATATGCACCACAGCAATGACCCGATAACATTACCTAATTTCATGGTACTCTATAAACAGGCTTACGTACCTCAGAACCCTGAATGCTTGTGACCTGTAGTGAAACGAATGCCATCACTACCTGACTGATTGTTTTGGTTAATAATTATATGACCACACAGGGGCACTCATAGAGCATTGAAATATCATTCCTTGATAGTTCATCCTTAACTGTAAAAGCAATCAAATGAGACAATAACGACACATTAAAGTAGCCTACCTAATCCTGATGCAGCAAAACACTGAATTCCACACCATCGATCCCTGTACACATGCCCTACTCAGAACAAGCGCACATCAAAAGTAAGTAACACACGTACTTCAAAAACATGACAGAGCTTGATCTTCTACAAGATCTTCATTTTTTGTGTTTAGAGCCAGGTGTTTTTCAATATGCCAACAAAGGAGAGGAAGAGAGGAAACTGTTTGGAAGCAGCTTAAGGTGTTATTCTCTCTACACCACAATAAGTCAGGAATGCTTTATCTACCTGCAGAAATTACCTGCATTTAGATCTTGAACTAATAATTATTTTGGTAGTCAACCAAAAATAATTATTAGTTCAAATGTTATGGCCAAATGTTTATAAATGCTCATCTTCATATTATTTTTGGCTCATTTCTACCACAGCCAGCTTTCAGTACAGCCTCAACGGGGCAAAAGGCACTGGCTCCCCAGCTGTCTACTCAGGAGAGAACAAAAGAACTGAAAAGAAAGAATAAAGTGATTTCTCACCAACAGTTTTGTGTTCTTGCGGTTCCTGAGAGAAGACTGATACAAATAGAGAGCGGCAGATCTTACCATATTGTGTAAAACAAGTGTGGTTGTTGTTTTTCTTTTTTTCTGCTCATAATCTGACAAACTGTTCTGATTACCTGCTGTGTTTGGTGCCACCCTTTGGGTGGACATTTTATTGTTGCTGCTTATGTGCATAGTCAGTGTAGTCATGAAAATCGGGACAAGCAGACCTTCGAATGGACAATCGATCAGACTTAGGGTATGAACTGGAAGTTAGGAATCAAAACGGCAGTAAATGAGAAAGTGTTTCTAAACCTTTATATATATATATAAATCTATATATATATATAGATATATATATATCTATATATATATATATGCACTCACTGGCCACTTTCTTAGGTACACCTGTCCAACTGCTCGTTAACGCAAATTTCCAATCAGCCAATTACATGGCAGCCAATCACATGGGAGCAACTCAATGCATTTAGGCATGTAGACATAGTCAAGACGATCTGCTGCAGTTCAAACCGAGCATCAGAATGGGGAAGAAAGTTGATTTAATGACTTTTGAAAACTGGCACGGTTTGTTGTTCAAGGGCTGTCTGAGTATTTCAGAAAGTTTTATCTACTGGGTTTTTTCACGCCACATATCTAGGTTTACAGAGAATGGTCCGAAAAAGAGAAAATATCTAGTGAGCAGCAATTCTGTGGGCGCAAATGCCTTGTTGATGCCAGAGGTCAGAGAAGATTGGCCAGACTGGTTCGAGCTGATAGAAAGGCAACAGTAACTCAAGTAACCACTCGTTAAAACCAAGGCATGCAGAAGAGCATCTCTGAACGCACAACACATTGAACCTTGAGGCGGATGGGCTACAGCAGCAGAAGCCCACCCGGGCCTCTGTCAGCTAAGAACAGAAAACTGAGGCTGCAATTCGCACAGGCTCACCAAAATTGGACAATAGAAGATTGGAAAAACTTGCCTTGCCCGATGAGTCTCGATTTCTGCGACATTCGGATGGTAGGGTCAGAATTTGGCGTCAACAACATGAAAGCATGGATCCATCCTGCCTTGTATCAAGGGTTCAGGCTGGTGGGGGGGTGTAATGATGTGGGGTATATTTTCTGGCACATTTGGCCCCTTACTACCAATTGAGCATCGTCTCAACGCCACAGCCTACCTGAGTATTGTTGCTGACCATGTCCATCCCTTTATGACCACAGTGTACCCATCTTCTGATGGTTACTTCCAGCAGGATAACGCGCCATATCATAAAGCACGAATCATCTCAGACTGGTTTCTTGAACATGAGAATGAGTTCACTCTACTCACATGGCCTCCACAGTCACCAGATCTCAATCCAATAGAGCACCCCTGGGATGTGGTGGAATGGGAGATTCGCATCATGGATGTGCAGCCGACAAATCTGCAGCATCTGTGTGATGTTATCACATCAATATGGACCAAATTCTCTGAGGAATGTATCCAGTACCTTGTTGAATCAATACCACAAAGGATTAAGTTCTGAAGGCAAAAGGGGGTCCAACCCAGTACTAGCAAGGTGTACCTAATAAAGTGCCCGTTGAGTTTATATACACATATATATGTCTACAAGTCACTAAGTCCAACATGCCTCTGGGAGGGCTGCCCTTTGTCACCAGTCCTGTTCATAATGTTCATAGACAGGAAATCTAGGCGCAGCCAAGGGCTGGAGGGGGCCTGGTTTGGGGACCAGTGGATTTCATCTCTTCTTTTTGCAGATGATGTTGTCTTGTGAAGCAGCTGGGATGGGTATCAGCTCCTTCAAGTCCGAGACCTTGGTTTTCAACTATTTTACAAGACGTGGATATCAAATTGTATAACATAATTTAATTGATTGCCTTCCATATTGGTTATTTATGGTAGTAATTCTATTGAAAATGATATATTTTTTAATGCAATTATGTTAATTTAAGAAAGGCAACCGAACTGGGAAGTCAGAGTGATTTAATCTCCGAGGTGATAGCGTTCCAGTTTTCTTGTCTGAAATGTGGAAAAAAAAATAGACGCTCGTATTCTTCATTGCGTGTATATGGCCACTGTTACAACAATAACAAAGACAACAGCGCTGTTCTATGCTGCATTATGTGCATTGAAACAGCACTGCAACATCTTGTCTTGTAAACACTGAAAAGTAGTATGTGTACCACTCACTTAAGGGTGTATTCACACCAGGAAAGTCCTTTGGTCAGCTTTTTTGGTCCAGACCATGATGATTGCTCCTATTAGACATAAATGGCTGGGGCGGGACAGAGCACAGATCAGGAAATGGAGAAAAAACACTGTGGTAGTCTTGCAAGCAGCACCTCTGTTCTGCACATTTGTACCGTTATTATTGCAGAAATATCATTGTAAGGGTCAAGAGCAGCTCATTCAACAAAGATTTTGTGAACTTCTATTTATGATTTATTTATTTATTTATTTTATATAAAGTGGAACTTTATATGCTTGCTTCTGCTTGCTTGACTAATTGCTTCTACACCTGCAGAAACGTTCATTTTACCAGCTTTTTTATTAATGTACTTGCATTCATGTCCTTTTGAATGCAAGAAGTATCTGGTGGTAAATGCGGCTCAATATAGAACATTTGTCTATCTGTTAACACCTGAATCTAAACACCTGTGGTCTGAGTGTTAGAGCGCTTGTGTATACAAGGTTTCTCCATACAAATATGCAATAGCGAGTGTGATAAGCCACAGACCTGCCCCCCTGGACCCGGGACAGAAACGGAGGAGATCTGAGCCACAGTCATCCAAAGGCCCTCCAGAGCACAGGAACCCCAGGAGAACCACCACCGGGACTACCGCAACCCCCCCAAAGAAGAGCAGGGGAGTGTCCCAGGGGAACCACCCAGCAGCCACAATGCAGAAGCCCCAGGGAGCTGCAGCGACAAGCCCACAGGCCCCGCCGGCAGCCATCTACGCCCGAGCAGATCCAGCCATGTACCCAGAGACCCGAAACCCCGGGACATATCACTCCCCAAGCAGAGGCCCGACAGAGCCCACGGGTCCAGGCCCCGGCAAGCAGCCACGGGGAGTGAGCCAGCACACACCAAAGCACCCAGCCCTGGACACGAGAACCACAAGTACACCGGCAGGTAGAGACACCATCCACCGGCAGGTGGCGGGGAGGAAATAGGCCACACATTTTATGGGTGGCCTAAACTGATCCTGGAGAGGGAGCAGCCCAACACCCAACCTGACACAAAAAACAGGCACACACAGTCACAATCACACATTCCCACCCTCATGCGTACACATAAAAACACTCACACCCACGCACCCAACGTAAAGACAAACAATAATGGACGGCATACATTCACACTCTCCATACATACTCTATACTTTCAGGTCCAGGCGCCGATACCCCAAAGGGACAACCAGTCCCCAGGCCCAGGAGGTGGTCTGCTTAGCTCCGGGGGTGGAGACAGGCAGACCGCTCCATCAACTGAACCTGGTCCGGGATACCCCAGGCTCATTACTGAACCTGAGCAACCCCAGCCCTGACTCCGACCTCCCGCCCCGACCCCAGTCCCCAGAGAACCCCATCCTAATCCAGAGAGGGGGTAATGTAAATGGATTGAACCTATATAGCGCTTTTCCAGTCATACAGACCGCTCAAAGAGCTCCCGCCCCGACCCCAGTCCCCAGAGAACCCCATCCTAATCCAGAGAGAGGGGTAATGTAAATGGATTGAACCTATATAGCGCTTTTCCAGTCATACAGACCGCTCAAAGAGCTTTACACTAGAGCCTACACTAGAGCCATATTCACCCAATCGCACTCACTAACGCTCACACATTCATACAACGATATGCAGATCGGTAGGCAACTTGAGGTTAAGTGCCTTGCCCAGGGGCACATCGACATATGGCAGGAGGAAGTTGGAATCAAACCCACAACCTTCTAATTGCAAGACGACTACTCTTCCTACTGAGCCACAGTCACCTCAAATGTACAAAAGAGGGGTCTACATGATCCAAACTAGCCCACCAACCAGAGCCACCACAAAATAAAATAGTCCCAACCCCCCAATGAATTCCGATCCTAACCCCATAAGCCTCCCACCCCTAATGAACCCCAACATGAATTTCCCAACAGGGCCACCCCCAACCAGGACACAGAAATCGAACACATGCCCCCGAACCCAAACGCCATGAACCCCCTCCTTACAGCACATGGGCACACCCCCACAAGTAAGCTTCATCCCCGAAAAGCCGACGAAGCGACACCCACACAGTGCAAGCTCCACACATAGCCCCGCTCCAAGTACCCCCGCCGCATCCTGCCCTCACAACACAGCGTGCCGCGACGGCAAGACAAGGGCCTATCCCAGCCCATAGGCGCAACCAGGCAGACACCATCAAGCACCGCGCCCACAACGGAACCCCCGACCCCACACCAAGATGGAACAAACTCACCCGGAAAGAGGTCCCCGGAATACATTCTGCGGTAGTGCACCTGGTTGTACAGCTGCAGTAGACTAGCCACTAAATTCAGGTAATAACTTCAACCTTTCATGAATCACCCTGAAAAAAAATCTTTTTTGACACTATTTGCTTTCTCTTCTTCAACATACAGTATATAGGACTTTGCAGGGCAGCACATTTGTTTAAATGGTGAAAATGTAAGCTTTACTCACCGGTTACTTAAAA
This sequence comes from Crenichthys baileyi, assembly GCA_036173005.1. Lineage (NCBI taxonomy): Eukaryota > Metazoa > Chordata > Actinopteri > Cyprinodontiformes > Goodeidae > Crenichthys > Crenichthys baileyi. Next base: position 109,490 of record JAHHUM010001465.1, on the reverse strand, counting down.
ATGGGTGGCACTTCCTTTTACATTCAGAGCTACCTTCATTGTTCATGACAGAGGTTTAATAAAATGTTGAAAACATTCCTTAGAACCTTTGGACTATACTGACAGGACTGAGTTCCTACAGTTGCTGCAGATATGTTGGCTCCATATTCATGATGCAAATCTCTTCCTTTTCTTTGCTGTGCTGGATTGAGATCTGGTGACTCTAGAGCCGATTACAGTACATTAAACTAATTGTCATGTCCAATAACCAGTTTGAGATGATTTCAGCTTTGTGACATGGTGCATTATTCTGCTGCAGGAAGCAATCAGAAGATGGGTGCACTGCGACTATAATGGAATGGACCTGGTCAGCCTACAGTGTGCCAAGAAAATATTCTCCACACCATTACACCACCACCTTGAACTATTGATTCAACGCAGTATGACTTTAAAAATACATTTCCATCCTCACTGGATGTTTTATCTTTTTCAGACCGTCCTCGGTAGATCTGAGAGATTGTTGTGTGTGAAAATCCCTGTAGCTCGGCTGGTTCTGTACTACATTCATCAGTACACCTGGCGCCAGCCACCATGCACCAATTAAAGTCACGGAAATCCCCTTTCTTTCGATTCGATGCTCAGTTTAAACTTCTGCATGTCTAAATACACTGAGTTGTCTCAATGTGATTAGCTGATTAGCTAATTGTGTAAATAAACAATTTAACATTTTGACCTGAATGTGAATTACTGGATTTTGCACTTTCAGAGATAGTTTTTTTTTTACATTTTTGGCCTGATGGGATCAACAGTGCTTTGGTAGATCCCTGTTCATTATTAAAACAGGTTATTCACCAACATGCAACCGAGATCTTAAAAAATAATATTATAATTAGGTAATATTCAGTTATGTTATTCAATAATTAAAAGGCCAATTTTAGCACTAGGCTGTTTTTCTTTTTGAGTTCTTTGTAATATGTGAGGCCAAAAATAAATGCTGTAACTTTAGCTTCGATGGAGGAAGCTTTTTTTTTTTTTACTTTAATTACAGTACTGTTTTGTGTCAGACGGCTCAGGAAGCTCTTCCTCGCATACATGACAAGATATCAACGGGGACAAAGCGCAGAAGGTGAGGAGAGGTGGATGTAAAACACTAAAATCAATATCTTCCATCCAGCATTCTGCCACACACACAAACACAAGCTATAACACATAGCTCTCTGGTGCTTGGCCTTTCTGCTTGCTACATACGTTTTCTTGAACTGTGAATCCAGTCAAACATGACGTTATGAGGAGGACTAAGGCCTCAGCACAAATGTCTGGACTTTTGGGGAATTTACTGTCTCTGTGTCTAACTGAAGCAGCTTATAAACCACTTCCTAATCTAGATAAGCGGGAGCTACACTTAGGGTAAAAAGAAAGTGCACTCTCTGTTAGTGCTAGACTTTATGGTGTTCTAAAATTGTTACATCCACCCTCAAGCACACAAAACCAAATGCCACAGATCATACCAAGTCATTATTTATTTAACAGATGATGAAGCCAAACTGGAGCCACACACCCCAAAAGCCTTTTGCAGTCAGAATTTGTAAACCATGTGATTTAACAGGGATGTACTTCTTTTTTTTCTTTCACATAGAAACTACTGTTTAATTGTGTCATTATTATCAATAGTTTATTACTTTAGCTAGTACAAAGCAGCTATGCTTGATTTCTTCCGACTTGAAATTCTGACATTGTGTTCACAAGGAATGCACCAATACCAGTCTGCAACTAATTTTAATAACAGTTGTTTTTTGTTAATTAATTGCACAGCCCTAATACAGACAAGGTCCAAATTGGCATTACCAGATCAACTGAATGTGACTGTATAATGATTGGGCTTAAATTAACTGTATCTGACTGGACTGAATCTAACTGTGTGATCTGAATGTATTGAAATTAAATTGATTGATTGCAATTAAATCTGGACAGAACTGAGCTCTATAAAACTGGATATAAAATGGACCTGTTTGTCTTGTACAGTGCCTTCAGATGTGGTTGTTGGTAATTCACACCATATAAAATAATCTAATTAATGGGACAGTTCAATTTTTTTTAGATGTGAGGTTCTGTGAGGTTGTTAGCAATAGCTCCCAGTACCTGAATTAAAAGGATGTGAGTTGATTGGAAATTATCCTGTTGGACCTACAAGGAGCTGATCTGCTAAATCAGGTGGTGATATAAGGAAACTCCACATAATTACAAGCACTGATATAAATTACTGGCTTGGACATCACGTGCCTACCGCATGACACACATGCGCATTGCTATCAGGGCTGCTGTACAAGCAACATCAGAAGTACACAAAAGTGGTTCTTTTTAAAGGCCAATAAAGTTCTATGAGTAGAATAACATATTGCATAATTGACATAAAATGTAATTTGCGTAAAATTGCACACAGGTATGCCATACAAAGTACTAAAGTGTTTAAAATACTACAACAAAACCTGGTTAAATAAAGGTATATACGTATAAATAAAATAATATAACACAAGGGTTTCATAAAGGGTACAGAGAAGCTAAATTTCTGGACATTTTAGCCTTAAACACATTCTTTTTCAGATTCTGTTTACTAACCATATTCTAAAATTTGCATTATCTGTTGTAAAGATTTAAAATTTTAAATGTTTTATTAAGCTTGTTTTGAGCCCCTGAGGTTCCTTAAAGTGGAACTAACATTCCTCATTAGGCTATTTGGACTGGAGAAGCTTTGCTAGTGTTTTCACTCATCACCACTAGTGTTTATGTCTTACCTGCTCCCTTACAAACAAATATTAATTTAAAGCTCTTTGAAGCATCGGTGGCCAGTGCTTTCTTATTTATTATCCTCTCCCTCTCTGCTCCTCCTCTCCTCTTTGGCTGTCTCTGTATGTCTCTGCATTGCTGTGACAGACAGCCTCAGAAAAGGAATGAACGAGGCGAAGGAGTGTCTGTCTACTGTCTGTGAGATTAAGTCAGATACCCTAGTGAGCCACATGAATGGCATAGATTGTTTATGTAAAAATTAAGGAAGACCTGAGCTATGCCTTTCAATGTGATATGACATCTTTCAATTGTAGGTAAGACAACTATTACCCATAATAACTTTACAAAACCCCACTTCAAAAATTCAAACTCACCCTTTAACATTTAATTAAATTCAAAGTTACTTACATTGACCCAAGCATGGTCAATGCTTGGGTCAATGTAAGTAAATTGTTTTGAGAAACTTGAGAAAACAAGTTTAGGTATGCTACATTTTTTGGCCTGGTTCTCTAAATTGATGTCGAAGGCAGGACTACCTGAAAAAGAAGCCGTCTGACAGGGCAAATGGTTGAAATTCTGGGAACAAACTAGAGTGCGTTATCTGTCTAGACTTATCCTGGCTGGTAGAGGAGAGCCAGGTGACTGTATGTGTGAGATCAAAGTTCTTGTCAGCCGTACTTAGAATGGGAGCTGAAGCGTGTAGTTACCAAGACTCAGGATTTGTGTCCATCAACATAAGCTCTGGCTGCCATTGTTCTTCGCGGACCTCTGAAAAGACGCTTGTTTCACTCTTCCAGTGTGCAAGACCCTTTTTTGATTCATATCCTGATCATATTGTTTCATCTGCAATATTTTCGTGCCTGTGGAACTAAGGGGTCTAAGCTTAAGGAGAGCTTGTCCTGGATAATCAAATCCTTATCTCTGAGGAGGAAAAATTCCGCTGTCTTAAAAGACATGGAGCAAAGGACAATCGAAGAGGCTTAACCATTATTTCCCCTGCTTCTATATTGTCTCCTTGCGTATTTCCTGTCATTTTGAGGCCATCTCTGTCTCCTCCGGTTTAAGTTGCTATACATTCTTTCTGTGCACTCATATATCTGCTTTACATTGAAAATGCACCTGACTGAGTGCCAGTATCAGAGCTAGGCTTAATTTTGTCTATTAATTCTCTATGTTTTCATCTTTTCCTGTGCCGGCCCTCATTCTATCTCTCCCACTCTTTTTACTCTGTTTTCTCTTGGTATAAAAGCACAGCGGCTGTTCTGCTCCAAGCTACTTGTCCGCATGACAGAGCACCAGAGAGATGATGGAAAAGCACTTCTTCACCCCAGCTCCTGTGTTTGAAAGCCTATTTTTAGGAAGACAGACCAGCTCTATCTAGAAGGTTTGGGAGAGATACTGGCAGAGGAATCAAAAGGAAACCAGAACAAAATAAAAGCTTCCAAAAAAACATTTACGTGAATTTAAAATACATTTTCTTGAAAAATTTTCTACTGTTTAGAAGCAGGCTAGCAAACTACACACATTAATTCTCCTCTGCTAGTCGCAGGGAATCCAAGCTGACTGTGTGGGATGGAGAAAATAGAGGGGAAGAAAAAATGAAAACACTCCACAGCCTGCCTAACTAAATGATGGTGTTAGGATTATTGGGGACCACCAGTTCAGTGAAGCAGAAAATGGGAATATGCTTGTGAGGGCACACCAGTTTACTTGAGCAGGAACCGCAGGCTCCCAGAGAGACAGACAGGGCAACCTCAGCAAAACATTCCGCTGGGAGATATTGGAGGAAAAAAGAAATGGTGCTATACTGCTCTGAGAAGTCTAGTTGTAACTAATTGGAATTCATCGCAAGCAGAAATGCATTTCAGCATCTTATTGAATTCTGGATTCTGAACGACTTGACTTTAAGCAGGCCTGATTCAGCATGAGAGAAAATTAATCACAGACGATAATGGGGCTGGAATAAATTTTTAGCCCTTGCATCATGTCCATTCTTAAATCACACTCTGTGTTGAAGTACAAGCTCTTTCAAATTTCACAAAGAGAAGTGAGAAGCTAATTAGACTCCTGCAAATAACCAAAAAAAGAAAGGAGGCAAGAATATTTCTTCTAACACTTTATTCTGATGTGTTTTCAGAAAGTAATTATTTGATTGGGAAATGAAGAAAATTACATTTGACATTTGACTGATTATTACTATCCTTAGACACTCATTGATTAACAAACAAATTCTAACTTCCAGAGTGCTCTAAGTTCTTGTTTCAACAGGTAATAATAATGCAAAATCAAAAAGCTTGATCTGTGAAGGCAATCCGAATATTAACTTTAATCAAAAACTTGTAAAAACCTATTAAATTTATAATCCATAGATTTAATGGTTCTTGTGAAATAAAATCGACTTTTTAAGGAATTTCATATGAAATGTATTGCATTGTACATAAACTGTTATAGAGTTGTCCATTGTAATTGAAGGAAGCCATGCCTCTCTAAAATGGAAATACTATTATTTTGCGTGGATGATGATGGAGTATATTTACCACCAAAGGATTGGGTGAGGTTTGTGATAGTAAACATGAGAGAGCAAATTTCTCCTCAGACCTCAAAACCAGTTTTGAAACATTTTTTGGTCCAAGCTTGTGAAACAGTTTGAAACTTGGCTTCAAGGAACAGAATAGCTGAGCTGAACTTCATGCCATGGCAATGTCAGAGAGCTCTGGCAATGGGTCAGCAGGAAAAGCATTAGAGCTACTGCTACTCTTGTTTGTGAGCATTAAGTTTTTTAGGTGTACTCCATACACTGTACATCAGCAATTTAATTTGGCTCTTTATGCTCAAATATCATTGTGGTGAGAAAGCAAACTCAAGATGACTTTACAAAATTCAAGTCTTGTGCTTAGACTATTGTACAGCTAACCTGTAGTAGACTATTGTGGTGTGATTCTGGCCTTAATAAAGTCAAGGTGGCACACATATCCCACTAATGCTTGTTGATGCATAGTCAACAAATGCCAAGTACCACATCTGAAGGACTTTGCTGCCATCTAGTGGTCAGAATTCTGCCTACTCATGTCTAAATCTGCTAATTTGTTTAAAAAGGCCTACAATTTAATTTATTGTATGTGCTGTATTCAAATGGACAATCTTTAGTGAATTTTGCATGTTTGACAGCAAAAATACAAATAATATATATTTATATAATTATGTGTATATTTGAATGAAACAGTAAAATATAATAGGAAATTCAGGCAGAAAGGGGTTAAACCTTAACTTGAAATCATGGACTAATTTTGTATAAAAAAAGTTGGACTTTCTGCTGCTTCCATTCTCTGCCACAATGTATTACACATGTTTTGGAGAAAAGGGAAACTGGTGGATGCATGATTGCTTGTATACCCATTAGGAAAATGAATGAAGCCACATCTAAAATATTGTTGTCACATGTAAACAACACTCTTGTCATTACAAAAAGACTTTTGTTTGGTTTAGGATGTTTAAAACACTTCACATTGCTAATATTCATAATTTTCATGTACTTTATGTTTTCATTTAGCAACAGCAGTCTACAGTTGCATGTTTTTTTTTTACACTGACAGTACAAAACAACAAATGGGTGGAGTAAAGCCAGATTTTTATTAAATTTCACGTCAGTATTATGATGATGGATGATGTTTATTTCAACCTGTTTTCAAGGTAAAACCAGCATCTTCATGTTGCCCATCACCTCAGATTTAGTCATGCATTGCAGTGTATTCTGCTGCTGTTTATTTATGTCACACTTATTTTTTTAAAACATGTTTTTTTTGCAGCACTAGAGGCCTTTATTTTTCATTTTTTGATAGTAGGTAGACAGGAAAGAGGGCAAAGAGAGGGGAACACATTCGGCAAAGGTCGCCGGGTCCGGGACTCAAACCCAGGACAGCTGTACCGAGGACTATGGCCTTTGCATATGGTTGAACGCTTAACCCCTAGACCACCAGCACTGTGCCCATTTATGTCACACTTAACTGAGAATGCTCGGCTCATAATTATGTGGTACAGCTGTGTTCGAGTAGTGTTCGAAATTCTAATACACAATCCAGCCCCTATCCACAAGTCGTTTCTCTGCTATGTTGAACATGTTGAACTCGGTTAGGGGCGATAAATAGCCTGATGTTGATAAGACACAGATGAAAACAGTTAAGAGATTTGAAGAGGTAAAACAATTGTTGAGGTAAACAGATTGCATCATGAGAGGACCAAGACTATTAAAATTAAGCAGAATCTATGATAAACTTAACAAAATGTACATACATTAAAATTAGAAAACCCAAAGTGACACCAAATGGGGGTCACGAGATGATTTTCTAAATCATTGTGATGTGACCGCTAAGGTGTATGGAAGATCAAAAGGGAAAATGTAATAAATTAATTTATCATAAAAAAATTAATGTGAATGTCCCATGAAATAATTAAATAAGTAAATGCACCATGTAATAAAGAAATATACCTTGAAAAGTCCCATTAAATAATTAAATAATATATGATGAAATTAAATAATCAATTGTAATTTTTGAAACAAATTAATGTAAAAATACATGTAATTACTTCACTCTATATTTTATAAATAAATAAAGAGTCTAAAAATAATACATATTTTTAGGGGGTTGCTATCTCTAAAGACGTCAGCAAAGCAGTTTTCCCATTCTCTGCCTGAAGAAGACTGAATAGAAACTGCACCTCCAATCCGACCAGACGCTCATCCCAGCCCCATAGCTGCCCTCGTGTGCTAGTCCAGATGCTCCCCCCAGGCTAAACTCACTGGACCATCGGACGTGCTCCACCAATTATCAGAATGGGTCACAGTAAGAGATGTGGTCTGGAATTTTGGCAGAAACCGACAGAATAGTCAAAGGTTGAAACGCGCGTAATCTTTTTGCCCCCCCTTTTTGATGCATAGTAGTCTTGTACAGAGATCTTTCCTTCCATTTATGTTGTGTGTTGCTAAAAGATGGAACGAGATGTATCCCAAACACACACCAGATTAAACTGCTTGAGTGTTAATGGGCACCTTAGCCTTGATGCTACAAAATTTGTTTTGGATTGTGTTTTTAAAGTTCCAACAAATTTAATTTCAGTGTGTGATTTAAACATTGATGATCCAGTAACGTTGCTCCGTTTTATGTTTTTCTTTCCACTAACATGCATAGTACAAATGTGAAAATTTGTCTCCATTATCAATAATGCTAAAAAGCTAAAACGCTAATGCTAAAACTGTAGTTCTTCTGTGCTCACAACACAGCTTGCTTTGTTCGTGCTGGGTTCAGCGATTAGCTGTCACCAGAGCTCATACACACATAAATATTTATTATTAATGGTATTTCAAGGTAAATGTGGGATTTGAAAAGGTTTCTAAAAATAACCAATAATTACCTCTATTTTCCTTTGTGTTAGCTGAACCACTAATCCTGGTGTGACATCATTAGTTGTTCTTATGTAAAGCTAATTTGGCCTCATTACAAATTCCTCAAAACAAACCTTAGTTCTCAAACAAACATATTCACACTGAACTATATCACTGCATCATTTTATTGGTCACTGTGTTTTTTTGTGTTATTCTTTTGTTTCCTTTCATTGTAGTATATTTGTTTTCCTTATTCTTTCATTTTTTCCTTTAGTTGAATGTTAGTAGCCTAGTTAAAGTTTGTTGACTAAGGTATTTTAACTGGAAGTTGAAGTATTGTGTTAATAAACTCGTATTTAGGAGAGAAGTTGTTTGTGTTCATTCTGTATATGTGTGGAGGGTTTGTTGTTCACTCCATCTATTGTTCTATAATGCCACACCTCACCAGGCAGGTATTCATTAAACAATGACTTACAGAGACTGAGAGCAGTGTGGCTATTCATTCTGTATAATCAGGTAGTGCCCTGACTTCGTAATTCTGATCTAAATTATAAATTATTTTAAAATTGCCTTTGGCACTTATTTATGGTTATTCATAGCCAAATTAGAACTATTGTTGCACAACAATCTGAAGCAAAGAACATATTTGTCTCCCTGTCTCCCTGATACCTATCAACAAAAATGAGTGCAACCAATTTCCTTCAAAATTCACCTAATTTGTCACTAAAGTCCACCTGTGTGTAATTTAATTTTACTACAAATACAAATACTGCTAGTTTCAATCTAAAGGTCAGGCAATAATCAGAGAAGCAGCCAAAGGGACATGGTAACTCTGGGGCACTGTATAATCCACAGCTCAGGTAAAAGAATCTGTCCACAGAACAGTTATTGGTTATGGCTTCTACAACTCTAGCTCTGAAAGATTGACAAGAAAGCTATTATGTACAAAACCCATACTAAGTTGTGTTTGCCAAAAGCCATGTAGGGGATACAGAAAACATGTAGAAGAAGGTGCTCTGCTCAAATGAGACCACAACTTAACTTTATGGCCTAAATGCAAAACCCTGTGTTCACCCTAGTGAGGTCACCAGTCTATCCCAGGGCAACTCAGAGACACACAGGACAAACAATAGCTTCCGACGTGATCCATGGTTTGTGTTCAATATGCATCGACAGGTTTTAGAGATTTATTTAAACCACCTTGGCCATGTGGTGGTTTGAGTTGTTAAGGTGTTAAGTCACTATTTCTACACTTTTTACTTAATCCAGCTTCTACTGTTTGGCAACAAACCATTGATTTAAACCCTCAAATCTGCCTATGACTTTATAAATGGTCTCTTACAAATAAAAAGAAATCAGAAACTATGGGTCGAAGTAAAGCAGTTTGCTGTATGTAAGAACAATGTGTTTATGTCCTTTTCCAGTTATGTAACAAATGAGTAAGTCTTCGAAATGGCAAGTAGATCCGGTATGGATTACTCTGGAGCATCTGCAAATCAATGTGGGCTCACTGCTTGCCTCTGCTGCCTTGTAGATGAATAAAGCTGTAGTCTTATGGAAAGGAAGGAAACAACAGCGTAGAACATGATGGCTGTAGAAAGAAATCAGCACCTCAGGCGGTTTGTGTTGCAGCTGGGAGATGTTGTTGGGGCTGAAGTTGCACCTCAGCAGCCCCAGTCATCCATAGACAATATGAGCAGTTCAATTCAATTCAATTCAGTTTATTTATATAGCGCCAATTCACAACACATGTCGTCTCAAGGCACTTCACAAAAGTCAGGTACATGCATTCCAATTAATCTTAATCATTGAACAGTGCAGTCAGATTCTGTTATTTATTCAAATTGGATAAAAAGTTTGTCTATCTAAGGAAACCCAGCAGATTGCATCCAGTCAGTGACTTGCAGCATTCACTCCTCCCGGATGAACATGTAGAGACAGTGGACAGTCACTGGCGTTGACTTTGCAGCAATCCCTCATACTGAGCATGCATGTAGCGACAGTGGAGAGGAAAAACTCCCTTTTAACAGGAAGAAACCTCCAACAGAACCAGGCTCAGTGTGAGCGGCCATCTGGCACAACCGACTGGGGGTTAGAGAGAACAGAGCAGAGACACAAAGAGAACAAAGAAGCACTGATCCAGGAGTACTTTGTTGTCTGGGATACAGACATATTTAGCCTTTATTATCTTCTTTGCTTTAGCCTGCCAAATCTTTGGGTTCATTTTAACAGCGCGGAAGGAAAGGAATCAACTATTTGCTTTTTAGGTAAAAGGTAAAGTCATGCATGTTCATAAGCACACAGTGTCAAAGAGGGGTGCACAATTACTGATTCTTTAGTTGTTCTAGAGATCATTTACTTAGCGTTTCATAATAAAAACATTATCCTGGTAAATATTATTTTTTTATACAAAATTGTTTCTGTTTTGCATACCTGACTGAGCAGATTCAGGTTGGAGAAAAATTTCCAAAACACATCTCAAAATTATTTTGTAAAAATTAAAACCTAATAAAATATGATAAAAATATTAACAAAGGCATACAATGTAAAACAAAACAAAGATTTATCTCTTTAAGAATAGAAAATATCTAATTTATTTACAGGGATATTTAAATTGTCATGTTGCACAGAAATGACCTGTTTAGAATGATGGTATATTAGAAAATACAGATAAACAAATAAATGTGAGAAGAGCATGTTAGAAGTCACTACAGAAAATCCTCTTGGCTGTGGGGACAAAGGACCTCCTGAACCTTTCAGTTCTGCAGGGCAGTGAGATGAGCCTCTCGCTACCGCTGATCCTATCCTGTGAAGATGCTGTGGATGTTTTTTTTTTCTTTTTATTGTTCTCCATTATAGAATATAACCTTCTCGTCATCTGCTGCTTCTCCACAGTTCTACAGGATATAAACCTTTGCCTATCACAGAACAACCTGTTAGTCCAGACGCCTACAGTTTTTTTCCATCCTGCCACACCATAATTAATCGTAAATAAATTATTATTACCACACAGCACAATTTTAGAAATGTCTTTTATATAGGGTATTGTTGTTGACCCTTCAGGGCATGGACTTGACTAGATCCCTGAAGGTGTGTTGTAGTATGTAATAATTGTAGCACATCCTTTGAGTCCTATAAATTGCAAGTTGGGGCCTCCATAAATTGGATTTGTTTGTCCACGACATGCCATACAAACTTGCTTGGATTGAAATCTGGCAAATACGAAGCGAAGTCAACACCTCAAACTCATTATGTTTGCTCTTAAACTACTGCTAAACCATTTTAGCTTTTTGGAGTGTGGATTATCCTGCTGAAAGAGACTACAGTCATCAGGATACACAGTTTCCATCCACATCGATCTTGGTGCCATGTGCTCCCCATGTAAGTGATGCCAACAATGTGATGTAAAGAACACACGATTCATCAGACAGTGAAAGAAACAGCCAGCAAAATCTGAAAATGGTATATGGAAATTAGTTTAAAAAAATCAAAAGATGGAACAGCTAAATGTAAATAAATGCGAAATGCCATAGAAAAGCATTTATACCCCTTAAACCTTGTAACATATTTAATGTTACAATCATAAACATCATTGGGGGATTTTACATGATAGATAAACAGAAGTGGAAGGAAAATGATTTTCAAACCTTTTCACAAATAGAAATCTAAAATGTGTGGTGTAAATTTGTATTTAGCATATTTTACTCTGATAACCTAAAAGAAATCCTGGGCAACCAATTGGTCAGATGTAACCAAAACTCAACTTTTTGCCCTACACATCATCCTCCCAGTGAAACATGTGGGAAACATGTGGGAATGTTTTTTCTTCAGTAGAAAAGAAAAACTGGTCAGAGCTGATGAGAAAGTGACTGGAGCTAAAAACTGGGCAATCATGGAAGAAAACCTCTGAGAGATTGCACAAGACTTGAGACTACGGCAAAGACACGTTTCTGCAGGAAAAAAGTAAATCCAGATTGAAAATAGAATAGTTCAGATCTACCCAAATATCTGCTTTAGAATGGTGTAGTCAAAGGTTGGTTGTGAATACTTCTTATAGTCATTAGCATTTACGAAGTAAAAGAAAAAAAAACATGTAACTATATATAGCTGTGAAACTAGGCAGTTATGACAGGCCATAACATTTAAACTAAATGTTATGAATTGCATGTGGATTGAAAACTAAATAACACAATGTGAAAAGTTAGATCGTGCTTCACTTCTCTTGGGTTTGCCCTCACAGCTCTGGCTGTCTATCTAAATTTCCCATAAATCAAACATACAGCAGGCTGCTAACACAATAATGTCTGTAACACAGCTCTACTGCTCTGACATAAACCTTGTGATTGCATAATCTGAGATGATCCAATAACACTAGGAAATCTATTTGATTTTACCAGAATCAGACCCATAGGCAAACAGGCGTGCATGCAATTTTCCCTGTCTCTATTGCCTGACCTCAGATCAGCTATGATAACAGGAAACGTGTGAATACTAAAGGGTCAAGGCTCTGGTGAGCTGATCCTGGACCAGCGCTTGCGGTGGTCGCTCAGTAATGAGCCGCAAGGGGAAGCGTGCAAAGGGGAGTATCCATGGTGAAGCGGCCTGCCGAGGCTACAGAAATCGTCTGAAACGATTGGTAATCAAAAAGTACAGCCAGAGGCAGTGTCATGCTTGCCGGATTGCTCAATGTCCTCACATTATCTTTTCATAACAGATCTATGAGGAAGCCCCAGTACTTTTTTCAGATACTTCTTTACAGCACAGCAGGGAGGAGGCCCTGGGAAGAAGCTTCAGGAGAAATGATCTTGTTTAATGTCCTAAAAGAAAGAAAAAAGGAGAAGCATGTTTCTGTCAGTGGGAAGGAACTTGTAGATAATTGGAGTTTTCTAAATTCTACATTTTAAATTTCAAAGATTTGATGAACTGTTGTTTATACAATATGTAAAAGTACTGAACACACCAACATTTTTCTCATTAAATATATTTCTAATGAGGCTATTGATATAAAATTCCAAAATATTCTGCAACCCATGAAAGTAATCCACACACATAAATTAAACAAACCATAAAGTACGTGTGATAAAGGGGAATAACACGGGATAGTATTAAACACAATACAATAAAACGGCAAGAAAAAAGCTGAAATTTGTTAGTATTTAGAAGTCAATCCTGTGCCCTGTCAGTGTACAGCCTGCTCAGTCCTAAATGATGGCCTATTAAAGCTTTCTCATTAAACACGTGGTTGCATTTGGTATAGATGTTTTTCTAAGCTTCCAGCAAGCTCCGTAAGAGTTATAATCCAGACGTGGAAGGATCATCTTTTCACCATAAAGCACCCACTACCAGGTGCTCCTCAAGAGATTTCTGACAGAGGAGCTATGCCCACTCACTGCAAAAGGCTCCTTTGCACAAATAAAAGGATTTTTAAGGTTGTTTAAAACTGCAAAACATTTAGACAGACCAATAAAATATCAGGAGACCAAATTTAAACTCTTTGAATGTCATTGCACACACAATATTTGGAGGAGAAAAGGTGCTGCATTTAACCCTGAAACATTACTGACAGTGAAGCTTGGAAGTGGAAATATGATGGTGCGGTGCTATTTTTCAGCATTTGGAGCTGGCAGGCTTAATATGACTGGGTGAAATGAATGGAGAAATATACTTAGACCGGGACATTCTTGATAACAATCTACTGCCAGCTATAAGAATGCTGATTATGAAAAAGGATGGATTTTTCTGGAAGACAATAATCCCTAGCCCACAACCAAGGTAACTATTGTTTGGGTTTTGAATAAGAAAATAAAGCTATTAGAATAACCCGTCAATCACCAAACTTGAATACAATTAAAAAGTTATGACCTGACTGAAAATCTGAGTGCATAGTGGAGACCGTCAGATCCTTCAAGATTGAGGCCCTGTTTATATGACAAAGTTTTCTGGTGAAAACTGAAAAGTTTAGTTTCTTCTCTTCATTTACATGACAACGGGGCGCATCATCTCTGAAAATGTCACATTTTGACAACAGGTTTCTAAGTGTAACTGTTTGAAAACGGCCCGATCTCTGTTGTTTTATAGACAGGAAAAATTGAATCTTTGTTTCTTGGCTCATGCACAGTATGACTGAAATCCCTAAAAATGAATCCGCACGCAGACAAAAGCTCAAGGTTTTAATGTACCTTATTATCCCCAAGGAGCAACCAGGACACAGACAACAGCAATACAACAGTAAAAAACATGGTCATACTTATTTCTGCACAACCTTTATCTAAATAGACATTTAAAGTGCTTGTCTTTACACAGTAGGAGTAAACCCCCTAGAGATGAAAAAAACATGTACAAAGTACATAAATGAGCCAACCCATACCAAACACCGGGGAAAAAAATCCCAGGCTTTTTAGCCTGAGACCATGATCAACCATTTCCAACATTTCCATCTTTACCGTGACATATATTCTGTACAGGTAAACTGAAAAACAAACAAATCTATCGGAGGGAAAAACAAACTGCTCTTGCTGCTTAACTGTGCACACCCTTGAGCTAAATTTGTCAAAGTACCAGTTGATTTAGTTACAGCATTCAGTCTTCTTTCAAAGCGTTCTTAAAAAAGAAATATTTATCATCTCTAACTTAAAAAGGTCCCAAAATCTATTATGATTTGAGGACATCTCTTCTCCACAGCCTTCTTCAGGCAAGAGAGAGAGATTTCTTAGAAATTGTTTGAGATTTTCTACAGGTGTAGTTCAGTAATGTGGCTAGGCCATTCCAAAACTTTACTTTTCAATTCAATTCAATTCAATTCAGTTTTATTTATATAGTGCCAATTCACAACACATGTTGTCTCAAGGCACTTCACAAAAGTCAGGTACATACATTCCAATTAGTCCTAACCATTGAACAGTGCATCAGAGTTAGTTATTTATTCAAATTGGATAAAAAGTTTTTCTGTCTAAGGAAACCCAGCAGATTGCATCCAGTCAGTGACTTGCAGCATGTAGAGACAGTGGACAGTCACTGGCGTTGACTTTGCAGCAATCCCTCATACTGAGCATGCATGTAGCGACAGTGGAGAGGAAAAACTCCCTTTTAACAGGAAGAAACCTCCAGAAGAACCAGGTTCAGTGTGAGCGGCCATCTGCCACGACCGACTGGGGGTTAGAGAGAACAGAGCAGAGACACAAAGAGAACAAACGCCTAGTAAAGCCACTCTGATTTGGATATATGCTTGGACACAAAATAATGCTGAAATATAAAATCTCTCTTCATGTTTAGCTTTTTATGAGATGCCTGATTATGTGGGGTCAAAACTGACTGTCATTTGGAACTTGTCATAATTCCCTTCATCATGACAAAAACCCCAGTTCCATCTTAAGCAAAGGTACCGAACAGCATGATGCGGCCACCACCATGTTTTGATGTGGTTCTGGTGTAGAGCAATACTTTATGAACATAACATGGCTACAGCAGCCTCTGAATCTGTTTTTGGATAAGTCTGTGTGTCTGTACAAAACACTAAGACTCTGAGTAATGATGGCTAAAGGTAGCTCTACAAAAACCATAGCGGATATATATGTGAGAAACATTTGGCTAAAGAAGCTACTTTGAGCGAAAAACAGAAAACTAAATTGTCGATTTTGCATAGGCACTGGCAACTCCTTTATTGCCTAGCAACTTTTTCTTGGATTTCGATATATTTCTGTGTTGGGGTCATCCATTTTGGACGGGCAGTTCGACATGCGCAGCTCAACAGACATCGCATCTCTGATGTCACCCGGGATTATCAAAAACACGGAAAATAAACTTTTGTTGCCATTTCCAGTGTCTCACGGGACGACACATTGGAGGCGCATATCTGGAGAGACAAAAGCTCGCAGGGGGAACTTCTCCTCCACACGGCCATTCCCGGAGGAGCTTGAAAGATCTAAATCTGTCTGATACAAGAAGGTCCGAAGATTCATATACCGATTGAAGACCCCGCCGACACCCGGCGCAGGTGAAAAACCCACAGAGGTTTTATTTCCAAGGAGATGAGTTTCCTCCTTGTTGATTCAGTCAACTAAACGGTTCTTCATATTTTTCCCTGTTTTGGACGAATGAGAAGTTTAAGTTTTTGGTTTTTTTTGATCACCGACGCGTGATCCCATTTTCTTCAGATCTGATCCATCCTCAACTGGTGTAGAACAGAAATCAACATCAGCGTAATTTCGTTCTTTTTATATTAAACCGGATAGGTGCATTTAGAGGTCTGGGGAGGATGAGGCATAGTTAAGGTGATTTAGAATCACCAATAGTTAATCCAAGGTATCAACTTGTTGCATGCAATAATGATTAAAGTGTTTTCTGCTGAGCTGTTTTGATTTGCTGTGCTAGTGTGTTGAGCTGCGGAGTGCGGATAGGATCAGCAAGGTGCGTGTTTATGTTTTTGTCCAGCTGATCCCTAATCGACCAGGAGTTAGAAGTTGGACTTTTAAAGTTTTTCCATTAAAGTAACTGCAGTCTGGGCCTCCTCTGACCACTCCTTTGTTCCAGTTTAATTACTGGAGTTTTTCCACTGAGTTCCCCCCTCAGAGTTTTATGACTTTTTGTTTGAGATTCGGGGCAATCAGCTGCTAATGGCTAAGGGCACAGCCGACCGTCTACCATCTGATTGCCGAAATCGAGACATCAGCACACCAGGACGGCTTCTCCAAGCTAACTCAAATTGCACATTTCGTGCATAAAACTGCTGGTTTGATCTTCATAGACACTCATTGCGCATATATTTTCTTTCATTATTATTGTTAGGTAGTCATTTTTATCCCCTTTGTGTAGAATAGTGCTTGTTAGTTAGGTGAAGGATTTTGGATCAGAATGGTGGTATATCAGGGCTAAATGGCTTCAATAAATCTTCACATATATATTTAAGAGAAGCGTTTGTGTTTATTTCGTGCAACAGTGATTTATCTGTCAAAATAAGGTCAAAGTTCCCCCACCTTCGATGTAGCGGTTGAATAAACAGTGACATTTAGTGGTTTTGGTTAATAATTATCGATTATTAATGATAAATAACTACTTGTAATTATTAGGAGCTTTGAGCCCATAATCACAACACCAGAGGACATGTCTGATTTCTATTTGTGGTTAACGATTTTTGGTTAAGAAATTATTTTCCTAAATTATAACTTTTAATTATAATTTTTGATAAATATTAAATAATCAATAATCATAATCCTTACATCTGCATCAGTCCCTTATCATCGTATGTTTTAGTTGGACTATGTAAGACCACACACTCTCTGACCTGGGCTGTGGCCGACCAAGAAAACATGTCCAATTTGGGTCCATTGTCTGGGAACCGCTGAACACCAGTCCTGAGCAGGACCAAAGGCAGACAGTCCCCAAGTAACAGAAGTCCAGATGAGCAAATGTTTAGTTTTTTTGGAGAGACAGTCAAAGCCTCTGAAGCTGGGGATAAGTCTATTGGCCAGGCTAAATTCTCACTGACTTGTACAGTGAAACGGCTATATAAGGTCAGATTTCTCTCTGCTCCCCCACTTTTAAAAATAGCAGTTGCCTTCTGTCTAAGCCTCACATTGTAATGCCTGGGATCATAGCACATTTTTTAAAACAGCATAAATAAAAGCACACAGTGTGGGTGTGGTGGGCGTCTTAAAGTGGGTTGTGGGATCTGGTGGCAGTGGTTTGTTGGTGTTAGGATAATAAAAGATTATTTAAAGAATGGCACATCCTTTATGATTCGTATTTT
This sequence comes from Crenichthys baileyi, assembly GCA_036173005.1. NCBI lineage: Eukaryota > Metazoa > Chordata > Actinopteri > Cyprinodontiformes > Goodeidae > Crenichthys > Crenichthys baileyi. The sequence continues at coordinate 91,602 of JAHHUM010001465.1, read as the reverse complement.
GTCTTGAAATGCCCATCTCCAATCCCAATGTAATATTGCATAATTGTTTAAAATTTTAAAAGTAACTACTGCTTGTGTAAAATAACTGTTTACTCATTCAGTGAGTTACAATACGATTTAAAGGCCTTAAACTGCCTCAAGTTTGTAAAGCTTTGCTTTTAAGGAGCTAGACTTTATGGTAATTTTTAAAGTGACCTTGAAAATCAGTTTGAGTTGTGCATCTCTGCTTTGTGGCCTACATAAAGCATGCATTTGTGACACATAGCTGGAAACTTTGACTCTATAGGACATATTTCACTTCCTAACCACAATTCAGACCAAATCAGTCTGTGTGGACTTAACAGATCAAAGTTTGAAACAATATTATAGACTAGAATGAAGGAAGGCAATGGGACTATGCCATTGCATTAAATGAATCTAATTCTTTCTCAACTAAATTTTTTTTAAGAAAACCTTGTCTCATAATTTCAGCACATTTTCATAACACTTGGCTCTGAGTTAACTCACAGTATGGCACAGTGCAATAATAAAAATGTCCCATGAAGCAAACGTGCTTATCAGTCTGTCAGTAACTCAGCAGTGAGAAGCAAAATAATATTTTGTAGGTGGAGAACAATAGAAACCCCTCTGTGAAATTTAATCTTGCATAGAAGGGTCCTTCTAACTGATTTTGTAAGTGGAATAAGTTTAAAATTACAGACATTTACATTGTGCAGTTAACAAAAGTAGTCTCACTATTATAATATTACAAAATTAAACATTAAAATTGCCTAGATGTAGTGAGAATTTCAATAAAAACTGAAAACAATCAAAAATGTTTGTAAAACACCTTTAGTAAATGGCTGCATGGTGGTGCAGTTGATAGCACTGTTGCTTTGCAGCAAGAAGGTCCTGGGTTCCCGGCCGGAGGTCTCTCTGCATGGAGTTTGCATGTTCTCCCCATGCATGCGTGGGTTCTCTCTGGGTACTCCGGCTTCCTCCCATAGTTCAAAAACATGACTGTTAGGTAAATTGGTCTCTCTACATTGCCCTTAGGTGTGAATGAGTGTGTGCATGGTTGTTTGTCCTGTGTTGCCCTGCGAGGAACTGCCGACCTGTTCTGGGTGTACCCCGCCTCCCACCCATAGACTACTTCCCCACAACCCAGTATGGAAGAAGCGGTAGAAAAAGGACTGACCTTAAAATAGTTAAGATAAAACGCCCCATTCGTGCAGTATCCAATGTAATTAACCAGTGCTGTGCAATAAGGTAGTCAGGAGTACTGAATAAAATGAAGCAAACTGGACTGATGAGGTCCTAAACACACTTTTTGGAGTAGTAGTTCTTGTCTCACACAGTCCCCACGGCAGCAAAAATGGCAGCAGAAGAAGAATAATGTTTAGGAATTTTAGACCCATTTCATTTATGTAACTATTAGCTTTTATCCAAATGGATCAAATTTTACTGATACAAATATTAACAAACAAGGCACCTAAATCTCATGTTAAAACTGTTTCTAATCACAGCTGCTCTATTGATGCCCTTGCATATGTCTCCTTGATTTGGTTACCCCTCCGACCCCTTTTTGCAATTTTCTTTCTAAATAGTATGTGTTGCTGCTGATTGTGGCTCCAAAGCAGGGATGGTCACAGAAGAAGAGACAAATGAAAATAATTTTACTGATGCAAGAAATAGCTTTTCACTCCTACCCCCACAGCTCTGCTCGGTTGATCTTCACATCCCTCTTTTGCAAGCTTGTTATGATTTGGGGTTGTTTGGTTTCTGGTTTTTTCTTATATGTTCTCACAGTTTTTGAATCATGCTTCTGTTTGTTGTTTTCCTGGTCATGCTTTGGTTTTTTTGTCTTCTGGTTCATGTTTTGTCAGGTTTCTGTTTGTTGGTATTCAAGAGTCTCTGCTTTTGCTCCAGCCACGTTTTGTTCTGTCTGTCAATTATCTTTATTCGGTTCACCTGCTCCAAGCTAATCTGTCTTCTTGCTCCACCTGGTTCACACTCCATAAATACACACCTGTTCAGTTATTCAGTGCGGAAAACATTTTTCATGCTCAAGTCTTGTTTTCTGATCATGCCATGCCTGTCTTGCCTGCCTGTTTGTTGTTTTGTTCCTGCCTCCTGCTGTGAGTGAGTTTTTGTTTTTTGTCATTAAATCCTTTTTCACATACCATTACGCTGCCTGCTCGTCTGCATTCTGGGGTCTTATTTTGCAAGCCGTAACAAAACTTTTAAAGTACCTTTTCTAAGTTTACTTCATTTTTGTCCAGTCCTTGTTCTTTACCATGGCAGTTTATTAAACTGTAGGCAAGTGGACAAGTGGGAGACTATAGAAGTTTTTTGAAATAGAAAAAGAAACAAAAAAAAACATCTGAAACACTTTAGAATTAAGAAAAGAAGCTAAAGTCCGAATACAAATTTTTGAAAGATCTTCATAATCCCTGAAGAAATACCTAAAAAGACCAATTTAAAAAAATCCAAGAGCTTTCAAAATCTTCAAAGGAAAATATAAATAAAATGATTGATGAAAGTGAATTACAAAACTGTGAACGTGGTCTGAACTGCAGCAAAGATGACAGTCCACAAGGGGATTGTCAAACATGACTGGAAGAAAAAATTATGCTTATACAAAACTTTCCAGGCAGTCATATGTTTCTGCTTATTGAAAACAAGTTAACTGGGCATATTTGAAAACGTTTTAATTAAGTAACACAAAAAGAGTTTTTGCCCTCTGCACAACAGGTAAGCTTTAACATTTGTATTACATATGCAGCATCTTACTGCACCTCATGTCAAAGAACTTGTTGAGGATCAGAAAAAAAGAACTGTTGCTCTACATAAAGATGACCTAGGCTATAAGAAGATCGCCAGCACCCTGAATCTGAGCTACAGCACGGTGGCCAAGCCTATACAGCTGTTTAACAGAACCGGTTCTACTGAAAACAGGCCTCTGCATGGGCGACCAAAGAAGTTGATTGCACATGCTCAGCATCATAATCAGAGGTTGTTTTTTTTAAAAGTTGACATATGACTGCTGCCATCATTGCTGCAAAAGTTGAAGGGGTAGGGGGTCTGCCTGTCAGTGCTCAGACTGCACGGCGCGCATTGCATCAAATGTGCGCCGTGGTCTGAAGGAAATCCCTTCTAAAGATGATGCACAAGAAAACCTGAAAACAGTCTGCTGAAGACAAGCAGACTAAGGACATAGATTACTAGAACCATGCCCTGTGGTTTGATGAGACCAGAATAAGCATATCTGGATCCAAATGGTGTCAAGCATGTGTGGCGGCAAGCAGGTGAGAAGTAAATTGACAAGTGTATCTTGCCCACAGTCAAGCATGGTGGTGGGAGAGTCATGGTTTGGGGTTGCATGAATGCTGCCGGCTGTGGGGAGCTACAGTTCATTGAGGGGACCATGAATGTCAACGGTTACTGTGACATACTGAAGCAGAGCATGATCCAAACCCCTTCAGAAACTGGGCCACAGAGAAGTATTCCAACATCATAACGACTCTAAACACAATTCCTAAGGAAACTAAAGGGTAAAGTTGGAGCACTGGCCAAGCATGTCTCCAGGCCTGAACCCTACTGAGGGGTTTCATCAAACGGAAGGTGGAGATGCGCAAGGTTGCTAACATACACCAGCTCCGTGAAGTCATCATAGAGTGGGAAAGGAGTTCGGTGGCAACCTGTGACGCTCTAGTGAGCTCCACGTCCAAGAGATTTAAGGCAGTGCTGGAAAATAATGGTTGCCACACAAACTATCGAAACTTTGGTCACAATTTGGACATTTTAACTTAGTGGACGTACTCAGTTTTGTTGCTAGCAGTTTAGACATTAATTGCTATGTTGAGTTATTTTGAGGGAAAAGCACTCACTACTTTACATTGTATCAAAGTGAAATAACTTTAGTGTTGCCCTCGTGAAAAGATATAGTACAAAAATGAGTGGTGTATTCACTTTTGTGAGATACTATATATTTTTATCTATACACTATATTTGCAAACATATTTGTCTGTCTACTTTTACATGTTAATCTATCCATTTGTCAATGGACCCACCATTGCCAGCAGTAGCAACTTTATTCTGCAAGTCATTGTTCCCAACAAACCTTTGTCAAGTTGTTCCACCAAAACCTCAAGCAATCTGTTTACTCCTTTAACTCGCCATCAGTCGCTTTTGAAACGCCAGGAAACAGTTCAGTGCGAAATATGTTTTGGGAGGTATTATTTTTATTCAGCAGAGTCTACTTGATCTCGGCTTCAAACCAGTACATTTTCCTTCAGGGAGCTTAAAATGACATTTGGTTTGGGCCAGGAAACCGAGGGCTATTGAGCAGGTTCAATCACACACATGGAGATTTTAAAAACAAGATCAATGCCATCTACCCCCTAAATTTAGCTCAGAAAGTTACATTTAATTGGAACCATCAGTCACCTTCAGACACTAAATAACCATCTCTGTTGCCCATCAGTGCTTGAATGCCAATGACCTGAAATCCTAACTTCAAACAAGCTGGAAGCTAAACCTGTAAAGCTAAAAACTGCCTTTGTATGTTCTGGGAACAGCTCATGCCTCAAATTTCTGTGAGCTAATTTCCCTTTTCAAAATGTCAACAACTAAACTGTGCAACACCACCAGAATGAATATAATGCTTCATGGAGTTGCATAAAAAAACCTATTTGTTTGCTGTGCAGTCTGAAACAAGTATGTTCCGGCAAATGCAGAGAAATCAAGAGAGCTTTTTACTGTAACGTCACGTAGTGAAAAACAAAGCACTTGACAAAAAGATGTAAAACTGCGTTTAAAGACTTGTATTGCCTGGACAAAAAGATTAGCCACTAGCAAACATCGTAAGACATACCAGAATAGAAGAGCCTTCTACGAGATTGTCAAATGTGCTATATTATATATTTACCTAGTAACATGTTTCCAGGAAATAAACAAATGAAACTAAATCTGACATATCCATTGTCCAATAATCTTTGCTAATGCGTTGGCAAATCAGGACCAGAGCAACAAGGCAGGGCAAAAAGTTGCAAATTAAAGCTAGCATTAACCTTCGTCAGAAGCTGGAATTAGGATAAATGACTAATGCTGATTAATGCCATAATTGTTAGAGTTGCATGCGGGTAATCTTAATGGATTTGTTCAGTGTTTTGCTAGATACCAGGCTAACTAATGTTTAGTGGCATAAGCTAAAACTGTGTATTGCATTGTATGTGGCGCATTCAAACACTGTAGCAACATGTTTATTAATATAGATATATTCTACTATGTGTGAGACTATTTTAATAAGACAAAAACTGACTGAAGTTCCAATCAATAGTTTATTGGAGTAGATAACACTTGTACAAGGCAGTCATGTTGATTTTGGAGGTCATGGCCAATGAGAAGTTGAGAAGTTTTTGAGGGAGGATAAAAGTTGCTATTTTTCTAATTTAGAACTTTTAAATTGCAAAGTTCAAATGTAACACACCAATATTTCACTATCAGTAGAAAGAATAGTTTAGCTTGCTTGGCTCACTGATTCCCTGTTTAGCTATATCTCTTTTCCTAGGTGGAGCCACTAATCAAGCTACTGAGCTATTAGATTCAGGTTCTGATGGAGATGTATTCAAGTTAAAAGGGAGTTGTTACTCTCTACTGTCGTAAATTCCGGATTATAAGCTGCTACTTTTCCCACACTTTGAACACTGCGGCCTATAAAACGGTGCGGCTAATGCATGTTTTTTTTCATGCCGCCAAAAACATTTTGCCTGGTAACAGTAGACCAATCAAATTGATGAGTAGTTCAAAGAGGTCCAATGAACTTGTGCGATAAATCAAGAGCACTTTAACAATTCAATTACTGGTATTGTAAATCAGACATTTATATTCACACTCATCAACATGGAAAATCACCAACGGGTTTCAAAAGGCTGGACTGCTGCGGGATGAAGAGGACCGGGTGCACTCAAGAGCTGAAGAGAGGGACGAAATCCTGAGGCCGTTCAATTCGGACATTGAAGAAGAGGTCTTTGATGGTTTCAGTAGGCAGGAAAAGATGAAAAAGGCAATCAATGACTTTTGATCTGGTAGGCTGGAGTGTATATCAGTCATTAGGAGATATTGGAAAGTTGTTCATGCACTGTTCAGTAAAAAAGCATTAGCAACGAAATTAGTGTGTTACTGATAACGTCGTTTATTTTAAGGTTAGCTGTGTTAGCCACTGTTCGAAAAAAAGCATTTGCAATATGCATTTGTTTATATTACCATACAGATTAGGTTAAAAGTTAAAAATTCCTCACGTGTAATATCTTTCTGTGTAAATCATATTACAACGTGGGACACCCGCGGCTTAACATCCGGTGCGGCCTGTACAAGCACAAAATTGGTTTTCTTTCTAAAATTAGAGCATGCAGCTTTTAATCAGGTGCGCTCTGTAGTCCGGAATTTACGGTACTTAAAAGTCAAGATGTGATGCAATTTTCTGGTTTCCTTGGACTCCAATCTCTCCAGGTTGTCTTCACCCACCTAGTTTTTAACCATTAACTGCTTTCATAGATCCTAGCTTTCCAGTGACCTTAAACAGGATTAGAAATTTTAGGAAATATGGGAAACTTAAGAAATGTTTTAATGGATAGATAGCTGTGATTGCACTATTTACCCAGGATTTGACATTTCAGGAGTTTTCAGGCAAAAATGTAATTTATTAAAACAATTTGCATTGCAAAAATAAACTTAATAATACTCACTTTTAGTTCGATTTGCCAGCAAACTCGCTTAAACTGAACCCCATAGAGAATCTATTGATCATTGTCAAGAGGATGAAGAAAGTCACCAGATCCAACAATGCAGATGACCTGAAGGCTGTTATCAAAGCACCCTAGGTTTCCATTAAACCGCAGCAGTTGCAGAGAATGATTGCCTCCATGCCACGCCGTGTTGATGCTGTAATTCATGCAAAAGGAGACCCAATCAAGTATTGAGTGCATAGAAATGAAGATAGTTTTCAATCCTGATGTTTCCGTTTAAAATATATATATTTTTTATTGATCTTAGGTAATTTTTTTCTAAATTTCTCAGACATTGAATTTTGGGTTTTTATTATCTGTAAGCCATAATTATTCAAAGTACAGGAAGTAAAGTTTATACTATAAAATACTTTACTTTATGTGTAATGAATCTATATATGAGTTTTACTTTCTCAAATGAGTGAACAGTAAAAAATATTTTGTTCAGATATCCAAATAAGTTTTTTGACATATTCAAATCTTTTGAGATGTACATGTGGAGGTAAATATCTTACAAATATCTTATCTTACAAATAAAAAAACTACACAGTTTTAGTAAAATATCATGGGACCTTGAAGTGTAGTGTAATAACTGTCTTTGAGTTGATGCTCACATCAGATCAAGTATCTGTTTGTTTTTGTCTTTGCCTTAAAAGCAGCTTGTAATGCACATGAATGCACCAATCCTCGGAAATACATAAGCATTCATTCATTTCTCTTATCGTCTTCTTCTGTTTCCTGTCTGGCTGAGTTCAGGAGTCAACGCATTACTTCCCTAATCCTAGAGTATTATGGAATCCTGCTTAAGCTTCTTTATTTCAAGGCTTTCAGTGTCCTGTAAAATGGAAGTAGACAAAAACATACATCAAGTCCACCAATTTTTTTTCTTCTTCACAATTTCTCCAAGTGACGGATACGTCTTGGAAAACAGAGATGAGGTAGTGGCCAAAAACAGAATTATTTCCCAGAAGAGAGGACCATACATCATCGTAAATAATTCACAGAAGTAAAGCTACTTTCCTTGGGCCCATGCGAACCCAGGCTAACATGTGATTCATCTTGTTCACTGTGAAATTCCCCAAAGGTGCCGCATTGACCTAAGGCAGCCATCTTGGGGACAGGGTCCAAAAGAAGAACATCACTCCTCGTCTTCCAAATGGAGTTTTATTAGGTGCCAAAAGTGACGGCTAAATGGATTTTCTGTTTTTTTGTTTTTTTGTTTTGTTTATTCACACGAAGTTTAATTTCACTGAGATGTTTGCTTGACTACAGTGTTGAAGTCAAAGACATCGTTCAGTATGAGTCTGCTTTAGATAAGATGCACCTCCAGATAACACTACATTTACATGCCAGATCTGTATTTGCTGTTTCTGAGTGGCCTGAGGCTGAAGCTAAAGTAACCTTGTAAAAGTACCCTCACACACACGCACACACACCCAAACACACACCCTCACAGACTTTCACTGTTTGGAATCATTCAAACACACAGACCTATTTATAGCTGCTGCCATTCAGTGCAGCGAGGTGTGAACTAAGCTGTCAGTTGCTCCTGTGAGCCTGACACCTCTGACTACAAGTTATCCTTCAGATCTGTTCACAGCATTATATTAGGCCCACTGTTTTTACAGCTGGTTCGATTGTTAAGTATGTCACATATACATCAACAGGAAAGTAAATTCAGACTAATAACAATGGAGGACTTTATGCCAGTGAACGTGAAAAAAAAGTTTGGTTCTGTTATTTTTTTTTCAGTTGAACTCATTTCAATTGTAATCTTTTTCTATTCGAATAAATTTGAATAACTTTGACTCTGTTTAATTCTAATCAAATCTGTTTAGTTCAGTTACGTTTAATTCAAATGAGCCCGGATCAGCTAAATTCATGCTCATTTAAAAAAAAACGTGATACAACTTCAACCTAATTCAGTTTATTCTGTGAATCTGTCACTTCAGTTATGTAGTCATAATTTTAGTTAGCTTGTAATCCGTTTGATTCAGTTTTATTCAGTTCAGATCAATTAAGATCAGTTTAATTTGATTCAATTTTAATTAAAATAAACCCTTATTAGTTTTTTTACATTTAGAGATAAATTTAAATACAGGTTTGTTCAGTTAATTTCATTTCTGGTTTATTAGATTTTATTCGATTAAAATTTCAGTTAATTTTTTTTAGTTCAATTAAATTTGAATTCCAATTAGTTTAAATTGAATTTGAATTAAAATTAAATTTAAGATGATTACAACTGATCCAGTTCAAAATAATTCAAATTAGTTCATTTCAGACAAATTAAATTAAATTCAAAGGAGATTTAATGTAATAATCATTTTTTTTTATGAAATTCAAAACTGAATTCCAACTAAGGTAGTTCAGCTTGGAGAGGCAAGTCTGGGTGTCTCTCCAAGATGGATGGATGGATGGATTCAATTTCATTTTAATTAATTCAGTTCAAACCAAATAAATTTGATTCAGTTTGACTCAGTTAAATTTTATTTAAATCTGTTCAGTGAAATTAATGGTATTAATTTTACAGCTGAAATAGAAAAAAATAATTTTAGTTCAATATATCTTGATTATTTTCAGTTGATTTTAATTCATTTTAAATCTGTTTAGCTCAATGCAGTTTATTGCATACAGTTTAATTACAAGTATTTAGTACAACACAACTGAGATCAATTGTATTATTTTCTTATTAAAAATTTAAATTCTGAATTTAATTTCAGTTCAATCTATTTCAAATCAATTATATTTAATTTAGTTAAGTTCAGTTCTGTTCAGCTTAATTTAGTTAACAGTTCACCTAATTGTCTTAATTGTAGAATACTTTTTTTTATTGTATTAAATGGGTGATTAAAAACATGTTTAATCAATGAAATAAGCATTGAAAGAATAAACAAACTGAAAGAACAATGACTCCATTAATACTGCAGCCCAGCAACCATACAAAGAAACATTTAGGCCAGTGAAGGAATATCTGGTTGATTGATCTCTTTAATTTTACTATCTTGCTGCTTTGACAAAAACTGAGTTCTTTCTTCAGAAGTTAAACATTATATCAGACAAAATGCAGATTAATGTTGCAAACAACAAATGGATCTGTCCAGAATTTGTTGGATACAAACTATGTAAATGCAAATAACTTAGCTTGCCTTAGCGATTTGTACCCAACCTAGGCACAGATGAAAAGTGACAACACCTCTCACTAAAAGAATGAAAACATCAACATGAATGATGGTTTAAAACTGTAAACATCAACTTCTCCCATAGAGGGTCCCATAGAGTCTAAAGGCTTAAAACAATAAAAGAAGCTGTAATTAAGCATTGTCATTAAAAGAAAAAGCAAAGTGCAAATTCTGCACAAAGAATCAGGTCTGACATAATAAAATGAACTTCTAAAATAATATTTGGCCATTATGGGAAAACTGCTGTAAACATTAACGCATTTATTTTTTATTTTTCTAAGGAGTCAACAGCATCGAAACTAAATGCTGCCTCCCCTTTTTTAGCTCTAGACCTGGGAACACTGATTGAACAGGTTTCTGAAGACCTGAGGGCTTTATACCGTACAAATCTGACCAGTAGCTCTGAAATGTAATCAGACTCAAGACCATTCAGTGGGTTATAGACCAACAACAATATTCCAAAACCCATTTTTGGTACAATATGAGGCAGCAGAGTTTGGGTGAGCTCCAGCTAAATGATTGATTGAAGACAATAACCTATCCTGCTGATATATATAGGATTCTGGAATGCTCTGTAGTTTTTAGCATCACAGGGTTTAGCTGAGTGCCAACATCTGTTCTTGCATTTTTTGAATCAAAACAATGCTGTTTTTATCTGCATTTGTATGGTATTAGAACATTTGGCCCAACCACACGTTGATTTTACAGACACATCTACACAGTGAAAGTAAAGTTGTACTTCATCACCATAAGTTTTGTAAGAGATGTTGTGATAATCGGGGATGAGCAAGGACATACCATATAAAATACTTCAGGGGTTGGACAATGAAACTGAAACACCTATTTTTAGACCACAATAATTTATTAGTATGGTGGAGGGCCTCCATTTGCGGCCAATACAGCGTCAATTCGTCTTGGGAATTACATATACAAGTCCTGCACAGTGGTCTCCTGTCCTGACTCACTCCTCCAAAACACCCCAAAGTGGCTCAATAATATTTAGATCTGATGACTGTGCAGGCCATGGGAGATGTTCAACTTCACTTTCATGTTCATCAAACCAATCTTTCACCAGTCTTGCTGTGTGTATTGGTGCATTGTCATCCTGATACACGGCACCGCCTTTAGGATACAATGTTTGAACCATTGGATGCTCATGGTCCTCAAGAATGGTTCGGTAGTCCTTGGCAGTGACGCGCCCATCTAGCACATGTATTGGGCCAAGGGAATGCCATTATATGGCAGCCCAAACCATCACTGACCCACCCCCATGCTTCACTCTGGGCATGCAACAGTCTGGTTGGTACGCTTCTTTGGGGCTTCTCCACACCGTAACTCTCTTGGATGTGGGGAAAACAGTAAAGGTGGACTCATCAGAGAACAATACATGTTTCACATTGTCCACAGCCCAAGATTTGCGCTCCTTGCACCATTGAAACCGACGTTTGGCATTGGCATGAGTGACCAAAGGTTTGGCTATAGCAGCCCGGCCGTGTATATTGACCCTGTGGAGCTCCCGACGGACAGTTCTGGTGGAAACAGGAGAGTTGAGGTGCACATTTAATTCTGCCGTGATTTGGGGAGCCGTGGTTTTATGTTTTTTGGATACAATCTGGGTTAGCACCCGAACATCCCTTTCAGACAGCTTCCTCTTGCGTCCACAGTTAATCCTGTTGGATGTGGTTCGTCATTCTTGGTGGTATGCTGACATTACCCTGGATACCGTGGCTCTTGATACATCACAAAGACTTGCTGTCTTGGTCACAGATGCGCCAGCAAGACGTGCACCAACAATTTGTCCTCTTTTGTCACCCATAATGTTGTGTGCATTTCAATATTTTGAGCCAAACTGTGCTCTTACCCTGCTAATTGAACCTTCACACTCTGCTGTTACTGGTGCAATGTGCAATCAATGAAGACTGGCTACCAGGCTGGTCCAATTTAGCCATGAAACCTCCCACACAAAAATGACAGGTGTTTCAGTTTCATTGTCCAACCCCTGTACATGCAGTTATAAATAAGGGATTCTAAAAGGAATTAGAAAAATATAAAAATACTAATATTTTTAAATGTTTTTAAAAGTTCAAATGTCTTGAACTGCGTTTTAAAATGTCAGTGGAGTTTATCTGAGTTGATATTCTCTTATTTGACCAGTAGGGCTGCTACTGCGAAGATCTAGGCTCCTTCACTAATCTATCAAGATCAGGAGGAAACTGCCCGCTGCTTTCAAAATAAGCAAATACATTTTTAACTAATGTAATATTTAACAGGAATCCATTGGAAAGATGATACGACAGGGTTGCCTTTTTTTATGCCAGATAATATTGGTCTGTTGACTTATGAAGGTAAATCTGGGGCACAATGATTTTGTCCATTGTTACTGAATTTGAAGTCACAAAGAGAAATGCTATAGGAGTTTTGTAAATATAAATGGGGAATGGAGCGGTGGCCTAGTGGTTGAAGAGCAGTGCCTTTGCGTCCAGGAGAGGCCACAAGTACCCTGGTTTGAATCCCACAGCCTGCCAATCTGGGTCCCTGAGCAAGATCATCAACCCCTAATGGCAGCCCACTGCTCCCTACGGGATGGGTTAAATGCAGAGGGCAATTTCTCCATTGTGAGATCAATAAAGTCTATATTATTAAATTGTGTATTTAACAGAACGACGAGGACTCATAGGACCTCCGTAAAGAGGATGATCGTTTGCGTAATTTGTACAGATTAAAGCTCATTGATTCCCAACATCTTCAGCAACGACTGATAAAGAGGCATCTGCTGTAGCCCTGGTGACAGAAACATGTCCTGACATCCTGAAGAGCTTCATTCTTTTTTAGCAGTTTGCTGCCCAGAGAAGTGACTGACACCTTATTAAAATGCTGCATAACTCCATCCATTTTCCTAGTTTATAAAACAGATTTCCACCATACCTTTCATTTCTATATCACATCTACTGTCCAGTTTCATGAAGGAGGCAACACATAATCAGTGCAATTGCCCATTTTGGTTAGGAGTTGATGCCTCCAACTAACTGCAGGCAAATTATTTTTTGCAGGTCTTTTGAGATCAGAGTCAAACCGGACCCCTCACAACCCTGCCCTCCCTCAATGTTGAGGTGATGAGGAATGTGGTCGTTTGCTGCCATGTAGACATCTTTAATGCAGAAGCTTTACCCGGTGTTGTCAGCATCCACACAGATCATCCACTCCTCTGCAACACTCCGGATAGAACAGTAATTGGTCTGAATGAAGGAAAGGAAAATGACAATAAAAAATAAATACAGGGTCAGTTGATCATAACTGTGTTATCCTGGAGTGATGCAAATACACACCTGAGAAAGAAAATATTAAACAGCAATGTGGTTTTGAGGAGACAAAGAAGGGGGAAGCTTGCACTATCCCAGCTGTCAAGTGGAAGGGTGGCATCATCATGTTACGTGTTTTGCTGCAAGAGGGATTGATGCACTTCACCTTATCTATGGCAAGATCAGGAAGGAAATAATTTGAGCGACCCTTACTGAGGTGTGGAACCTTTGTTTTACAGCCAAATACAGGCAAAATGACAAAATCATGTTTTAACTGTGCACAATCAGAACATAGAGAAATAGAGAAAATGATGTAAAATTAGATTTTTGTATCTGGAGCATACAAAAATTAGAAGGATGTACAGAAGGACAATGGCTGTGACTGGTATAGCAAAACCTGCACTAACCTTAGTGTGGGAATACATTGGTTTTTGTCCAAAGGTCAGTGAAAGCCAACAGTATTATGGTTGGTTGATAACATCTGGACACCTCTTTCACCAATTTGAAAATAATTAACAGTCAATAAAACACTTTTAGATTCCTTTATGCTGAAAAAGGCCACAAAGAAGGCACATAATTCTAGGAAAAACAAAGCAGATTGATACCATGAAGGAAGACTCATATACTGGGAGCTGAGGCTGGAGATGGGTTGGCAGCCTTTGGTGGAGTAAAGGGAGTGGCACCAAAAACTCCTGTTTTCATCAGACCATAGTCAGCATTAACCCTAGCACCCACAAAAACTTTAGGAGTCTGACAACATGCTCTTTCTTTTCTGAAATGCAATGGGTCAGCATACTTGACTGAAAATACAACAATGTAGTGTATTGGAAGTGATGCGAAGCTGAGGTAGAAGTAATTCCAAATTTCTCCTGTTTCCTCCACCTCCTGTATGTTGTGTTTCACCTCAGCCAGCGAACCTAAACAAAAGGAAAAACTATTATTCTTTCTGTCCACAAACCACACATCTGTATTGTACCAGCTGGAATCACAGAAAAACTCACAGCGGACTCACTTAGACTGTGCATCACACAATGTTAAAATTAAAGACTAAAAATGTACTGCATGCCAGGACACATTTGTTAAAATAGAAAAGATAAGTGCCTGCGTTAGTTAAAAACAGGCTGGTCATCAAAAGAGTATGTCTCCAACTGCTTTACTTTAGTGATTATGCAACTGCCTCCTTAAACATTAAATGATTTTGGAAATCGATCTTCAACCTTGGCTAATGAGGACACCTGATAGGGCTATTTTGAAAGAAGGTGGTCTACTTGTTTCGGTCTTGCATTGGCGACAGATGTTCCGTCAACGCTAGCACTTTTGTGTCAAAAATGTCAACACCAAAAGCAGTTCCAAAAACATTAGCCTCACCTCTCCACAGGCCCAACACCTATATATTTATTTGGGTTTAAATCATTTTGTAAAACTGGTTAGGACGAACAGCGCTTTCTCTATCAATAATATGCGCTGAATAGTTGACGTCCAGCAGACTCCCAACACTACTTAGTCCCCATAGCACCCTCTGCTGTACAGTCACATGAATTGCCTTTAAGTCACTGATTGTTTAGCTCCTCTATCAGGAGTAGGTTTTGGGCAAAAGTGTGTACTTGATGAGGTGTAACCGTTCATTTGTAATTGTGAAAGAATGAAAAACATTCTACAATTACAAACGTCCTATAACATTTCTCTTTGTGGGTTCAAAGTCACAGTTACAATGCACAAATAATTTAGCCCCAGGTTTACCATCGCATTGACTGGTCAGAGCTGGTATATTGGCAAAAAGAGGGTCATAGAGTTATGATTAATGAGGGTACATATATAATTCCCCAAAAGCCAAAATGAGGCAAAGAGGGAAAAAATACAGTCTATACAAGTGGAATGTAGAGACAGAATAAAAGACAAAGAGCTCTTAGGCAACTCTTTGTCGGGCACAAACCTTGTTTCTTCTTTTCCTATTCCTCAATTACATTATGACCTGAAACAAACTGCCATGAGGAACTCTTTTGGGGACAGATTCCTCGCTGAAGAATCATTTTTAATTCAGCTGCCCTAACTTATTTTATCAGCTCTCAGGACCGCTGCTGAGTAAACAGTTTTAAAATTGAAGGTGAGAAAGCCCCTCTGGTTTTGAACATAAAAAATGCATCAGCTGTGTGAATGTAGAACAGTATTTCATTCTTTGAAAACACTGCAGCTTCTATT
Source organism: Crenichthys baileyi (assembly GCA_036173005.1). Lineage (NCBI taxonomy): Eukaryota > Metazoa > Chordata > Actinopteri > Cyprinodontiformes > Goodeidae > Crenichthys > Crenichthys baileyi. Next base: position 76,158 of record JAHHUM010001465.1, on the reverse strand, counting down.
TCAGTTAGCTACCCAGCTCACCGGCTTGTTGGAAGCAGTAAGCCAACTTCACTGTTTAAAAAGAACTTTAATATGACTGTGGGGTTTTCCGTTTATAAAATACACACAACACTGTATTTCCTGGTAGGTTGTGGCATTAGCTGATCCCCTAATTTCCATTGTGAAAATTAAATGTCCCTGGCCTCAGCAAAAACCCTTTGCAGCAGATCTTATCCTTTCAGAAACAAATAAACTGTTTGGCTCCAACTGATTTTTCAAGTCGCTGCCTGTGGTGTGGCCTTGCACCAAAAGCCCGCACGCTGTTTGAATGATGACACCCAGATTACATTAACATGCCCAAATCGACCTGATGCCAGCAGCACTGGACCAGTTCAGCCATGCATAAGCACCTTTAGTCTTTCACTGAAAACCAGGCAGAATGATGGGATGCACGAAGACGATTGATATCAAAAAGGTAGGAGCTGAAGCTCGTCTGTTTCATAAAAGCGTCTCCGGATGAAGGCCGGATGAGAAAATGTGTTGGGACAGATCAACTCCTCACTGTTGCTGGACCTTAACTCTCTCTTGTTAGACAGCTACTTTGCCTGTCACCAAGCGTCAACATTCACAGAGTCAAAGCCATGAACCGTGGAAGTGTCACCCCTATGGCCAGAAGCAAACACAATGAATGGTGCTTTAAAAGGATAGTTCAGGACTTTTGAAGTATGGTTTGCTATAGGCTATGTGCAGTTTAAAATCTTATGTGAAGCAGATACAGTGCTGTGAAAAATGATTTGCCCCCTTGGAGATTTGTTTTGTTTTTTTGTGACACAAACGTTTCAGATCATAGTAAATTGTAAATGGCATGCATATGGTTTATCAAGTCAGAGGGCTCCAAAGCACTTTACACTAGAATCCGTCATCCACCCATTTATACACATATGCACATCACACACTGACAGTAGTAGTAGGCTACAATGTAGCAACAGCTGCCCTGGGGCAGGCTGACAGAAGTGAGGCAGCCATACAAGCGGTGCCACCAAACCGTCTGACAACAACAGCAGGGAAAGCCGGCGAAGTGTCTTGCCCAAGGACACAACGACTGAGACGGAGCAGGGGTTCAAACAGGCAACCCACTGGTTACAGAACGAACCCCTACCACCTGAGCCACCATCGCCCCAAATTGTAATATTTACAGCCGGTTACAAAATACAGTTTTCAAATTATTTCATATAAGACAAAAAAAAAAAAAAAAAAAAAAAAGTCAAACCAACCTGGCCCTGTGGGAGTTGTTTCCACCTTACATATACTTGTTCCACCCTTGGCGGCAACAGCTTCTATCAAGTGTTTACTGTCAATTAATCTTTTACGTCGCTGTGGAAGAATTTTGGCCCACTCTTCTTAGCAGAGTAATTTTAATTTAGCCACATTGTAGGCTTTTCAAGCATGGGAGGCCTATTTAGGGATCATGCAACAGCATCTTAATTTGATCTAGCTCCAGACTTTGGAAAAGCCACTCTAAAACCTTAATTTTGTGTTTATTACAAGCCGTTCATAAAATAACTTGCTGGTGTGCTTTTGATAGTTGTCCTGCTGCAGTACGCTTGAGTGATTACAAACTTATGGCTGGACATTGTCTTTCAGGATTTTCTGACAGAAAGCACCAAGTCATCCGGGTCCTATAGCTTTAAAACAGCACAGGCCATCACATTACCATCTCCATGTTTGACTACTGGTATAATAGTCTTTTTCTGAATTGCTGTGTTAATTTTACGTTAGATAGAACAGGAAGGTATCACAACCAGAGACAGAGAACCCAAATTCAGCCAAACACAAAGTGATAAGTGAAAAGGTTTATTCAGAAACTCAGGATCAGAGAGCAGAAGAACAGCAGTCAGCTTCCAGGAACCACTGAGAACAGAGAGACTAGTTAGTGGCTGAATAAAACTCAGGCTCTGCAAGGAGTTAGATAAAGCCACTAACCTTCTCAGTCTGGTGATGAGGCACAGAATCCAGAGGAGGAAGAGATCCAGACAGTTAATGAGGAAGCGTCCAACAGACTGAAGTCGGATTGCCGACTGATCCAAATCCTCCGGGGAACCAGCTGACGCTGTGACAGGAACACAGAGAGGTGCGATTGTCCTCTTGACAATAAATCCAGGCAGACTAGAGAGCCAGGCGGGCTCAGGCTGAATAAACCAGTGGCTAGGCTGAGACGTAAATCCAGGGATAGAAACAAGGTCAAATTCCAGGGCTAGAGGAGTCAGACAAGGGGCAGACAGAGACATAAACCAGAGGCAGAAAACAGAGTCAAAATCCAAAATCCAATCCGTCAGACAAGGAGCAAACAAGAGGGAATAATCCGTAAGGCAAGGCAAGGTCATGGAACGAGATCAGTCAGGAAGGAACGCTGGATAACTACTCACAAATGTTTTCGAAAATCTGGCACCGTCTACCTGTCAGAGGGCTGTATATAACTGCAGCTCCACAGGTGTGTGGCATGACGGTGATTGCGCAGCAGCGCAGCAGCAGACAGGTGAAGCAGATGAGTTAATTGCATGAGTGAGAGCAGAGCAGGCAGACGGGCCAGAATCATAACAGGAAGCATATCTTCAAAAATTTTAAAATTCTGTCTCGTCAGTCGACATACTATTTTCTTATCAAGTTGTTGACTGTGAAATGTGAGATGGGTGTTTGTGTTCTTTTTGGTCAGAAGTAGGTTTCACCTTGGAACTGGATGCCATTTTTGCCTACTCTTTCTCAATGTTGAATCATGAACACTGACTTTCAATAAGTTAAGTAAAGTCTGCAGTGCTTCAAATGTTGTTCTGGGTACATTTGTGACCTCCTGGATGAGTTGTCAGGCACTCTAGGAAGGTTCATGACTATTATTTGTTTTTTTGTGGATAATGGCTTTTAGTATGGTTTGCCTGAAAAGACTTTTTAAAACTTTCCAGATTGATAGATGTCAATAACTTTTTTTTTCATATGTTCTTAAATTTAATTAGACCAAGAGATGATATGTTGCATTTTGAGATTGAACAAATCAGGTGATTCTACAGATCTGGCAGTAATCAGCCCTGAGCATTGCTTATGAAACTGAACTAAAGAAACTTGTTTAATAAGAGCTAATTTATCATTTAACAATGGAGGCACTTATAATTCAACACAGGGCCCACTTGGTTTGGATTGGTTGTTTGCCTTATTAAGGGTACTCGTCATTTGAAATACTTTTTGCATTAACTCAGGTAATCTTTGTCTGATATTGCAATTACTTTGATGATATGAAACATATAATTTTGACAAAAATAAGTAAAAACAGACGTAATATTTAAGGGGCCAAATACTATTTCTCACTGCTGTAAATCTCTTCTAGCTTTCTTAATTTAGCTAAAGGTCCTCCCCAGATAATTGTTCTGAGTCAGCCTTTTTTAATTTTATATATCAAAAATCTTGATTCAGGAGTATCAAATGGCACTTTACTTTTCCATACTGATGATACTGTGATTTGCTGTGTTGGATAAAAACTTTATCAGACACTTTGTCAGGTCCAACAATCTTTTTATACTGTCCAGCCTTTTTAAATCAAAGTCTGAAATTTTTATCTGTCACCAGCTTCATAGTTTGGAGATGAAGTTAGTGTCCAAATACAAATACCTAGGAATTTAGATTGCTAAGTCACTTTCCTTCAAGTCTCACTTCAAACAACTGTTAAAAAAATGAAGCTAAAACTTGGTTTCCTAAGAATTAGGACTCGTTGTTTTTATTCTATACAAAAAAAGAAAGTCTGCTACTTTTGCCTCTGCTTGATTAAATAAATATTTATATAAATGCCTCTTCAGAGTTACATAGTTGCATGATGGGACAGTCTACCATGGCTTTAAACTATTATATTGTTTTTGACTTCTACACTGCTCTAATTGTTCAGACCAATCCAGCAGCTCTTCAAAAAAGCATCCCAGCAACAAATCTACCAACCGCTCCAAGTACTATCAGATGGTATATAACAAATACCTTTCTTCCAGCGAACGTGGGATGGACCTCTGCCCCAAAGCACTCACAGGCGGCCCAATCCTGCAGTCAGGGCAGGAGATGTTCACCCCTTTGCAGCTAGACTACAAAATAATCTCACATATTCAAGCAGCTGCTGGCTGGGCTGTTGCTCTAGGCTTCTAAGCAGACCATAAGGTTAGAAACCAAACCATAGTAAATGAAAAATTTAAATAGATTAGAAACAATTAAAGTTACTGAACCAGAATGTCTCTGTTGGATCCCTTTTGACAGTCCTTAGCTCCAATAAAGTTTTGACATTGTGATGTAAAACAAAAAGTGAATAGACATAAGATTTTTTGTAGTTCTAAACATATTTAAGTTGTTTTTTACTCACGTTTTATAACTCTCACAACATTATTGCCCTATTTTACAGGGAATTATTACAAATATATGCATTATTTTAGTTATTTAATTGGGACTTTGAGGCATTTAGCAGCACTGTGTGTTTTGATACACTTTCATTGGTGTTGGTGTTCTACCTCCATTTTCAATGTCAATAACCACCAGCTTCTCTGTAAACAGCTGTTCAATGCAAATATTACAAAATTTTAAAGTTCATAAAACAGTAGTACATTAACCACTATGATGTGTTTGAGATTAGAGGTGTCTTGAGAGGATAGAAGACTACTTTGGTCTTAGACATCTAGAACTAATCATTAGCTTCAGCCTCAACGATCAACTAATCTGGATTATTACTAAAACAAGACTCCAGAGATTTATCTACCAATGGTGTTTACAACCTTTCAAACGACTCTCATTTTTAATCATGAAATATCCTTATAAAAGAGATGCTTGGCTGTTTGTTTATGAAACTAAGAAGGTAGCTAACAATGAGAGAGCCAGTGTTTGAGCTGTGCATTGACCAGCTTTACTGCTTTTCCTTAAATAGCTACTCCAAATGGTTCAATCCACCCCCAGGACCTACTATCTGTTTTACCCTCACTTTAAACTGACTTTCAGCTGACACATCAGTGAGCCGGTGATCCATGGCAGTGATAACTTTTGGCTGGTGTGACATGGGGGACCGAAATTGTTTTGTGTGTGAGAGTGTGAGGGCCAGTCGGTCATTGGTGCTGGGGGGATTTATCACTGCATGCCGGCTATTGATTTATACCCGAGCGCTTGTCAACGACCCCTCTTCTCACCTCGAACCCACCCCCACATCTATGCCGGTGGCCAGTGAGTGCTCTGTGAGTTGTGTCAGAATCGCAGTAGCTTCTAATCCCTCTGGCTAAAATGCAGTAACACCTCTCTTGTAGTAAAACATTGATTCCTCTGTAATAACAAAAAACAGATTTTGTACAATCCCTCTGTGTATTGGAAGCAATACTTTAGTATCCTGTATAGCTTTTTCTTAAAACAAAAGGGAGTTGAACCAAGCTTTGGAGCCAGAGTAAAATAGTTGAAATGTTTGTCCCAAAAAGTGGGGCTGAACGTATGTAGGCTGCTCAGTGTCAGACAGAGAGACACAGTGGATTTCTTATCTTCTGCAGCTGAAGGGTGATTTAAAACAGGAAAGCACTAATCGAAAAACCTAATTTGCAAAAATCTGAAAAAATGTTTATACCGCATCACTTTTTAAAAGGGTTCCATTAAAGTCCTGTAGCTGATTCAAAGCAAGTAACCTGTAACCCATATAAAGTTCTGAAAGAGATAGTTCAGTTTTTTTGAAGTTGGCTTGAGTGGAGTACTTCTGAGGAGTCAGGATTATTCCATCAGCAGGCAGTGGTTCTTGTGATCTCAGTCTAAAAACGTTTCCCATAGGAGAATCAAGTTAAGAGCTACTCTGAGCAGTGCCTACTTTAGGGTGATTTTGTCATTTAAACAACCCAAAATCAAAACATTCATTGCAGTTGATGGAAATACTTTGATGTCCAATCGCATGCACCCCGTGGGAGCAATTATGCAATGCAAAGGTGTAAATAAATCCACAAGATGGCATGCAAACAGCTATGCACTTTTTGAGATTTGAGTTGTTTTAGACCATGGATATACACGCTTGAATGGGGTAAACTTAGCTTGATTCTCCCATGAACCTGAAAACTGATATCTGATGGTAAGATAACTGCTTATACAGTACTTTTTCACATTATGTTTTTCAAAGATTCTCCGATATGAGCGGTGACTCTCTCCAGCTCCTCCGGAGTTATTGGCTGTTTCTCTGACTAATGTTCTCTGTGCTTTTCCTGTTAATTTAGATGGAAAGCCACTATTATTATTAATATTATTATTATTATTATTAGTAGTAGTAGTAGTAGTAGTAGAAGTAGTATATTAAGTTGGGCTATACTCTTTTCAGATGATGGATTGAACAGAGCTGTTCAAACCTTGGAATATTGTTTCATAGCCTGACTCTGCGTTCTCTCCAACATGTCTCCTTGGTTCTGTGGTCTTCATAATGCGGTCTTTGAATAATGTTCTCAAAAACCCTCTATGTCCTTTACAAAGCAGCAGTATTAATACTGAAATTAAATTACATACTGGTTGACATTATTAAGTAACGAGGTAACTTCTGAGGGCACTTGGTTTGCATGTGAATTTATTAATGGGTATCAGAGTAAGGGGCGCTGAATATGCACAACACACTTTTCAGATTTTTATTTGTAAAATACCAATTTGAAAATGATGTATAATTTTCTTTCCATTTCACAACACTGCACTACTTTGGGTTGGTCTGTCATATAGAATCCCAGTATCATACATTTAAAGAGTATGAATTATGTTTGCAAGGCACTGTTCATGTTTACAATGAGCACATCATTAAGAGTGGTTCATCATTAAAGGTTCTGGTTTGTGTTTGGATCAGTATAAAAATACAGACAAATTTAATCCCCTGGAGTGAAGAAAATATGTGAAGATTGATCAGATATATCTTGCCATGTCCTTGATGCACATGTTGTCCTTGGTTTGCTCCTGATATGTCATCAACCTTGCTCTGTCTTTCAATATACAGTCATCTGTCAAATGAAGACAAAACATTGCAATCAAACAATAACAGTTCCTGTCAAAAAAATCCCAGCTAAATGTCAGCTATGAATTTTCCACTTGCACGTTGTTTTTTGTTCTGGGTTTTATGGCTATTCCTCGGGATTTGGGATTCTCAGCAAACAAATTAAACGACAAAGAAGCTGTCAGCATAATAAATGAATGAAAATGAATATTTCTGAAATGCTAAAATCATAATTTATGTTGATGAAGCACAGCTACGAGAGAGTGAAACATCTCATCCTTGACTGTGTGGAATTTGTAAACAGATGTCAAGCGCATTGTTGAAGCAGCACGTGCAGGGAAAACTCATTTCCTTTCATTACATTTTATGACATTTCATGCATTCCCTACCGGTTGGTCGCATCGCCACAAACAGTGCTCACTGGCTGCGTTGGTGTCATCTAATTACCAACACCTGCCATATGATTACTTCCTCCTGTTGCAGGCCTAATGACACAGTTGTATGGTGACAGAACTGGTTAGGGATGGGTGGACTCTCACTGACGATGTGTTCTTCTCCAATCTCTGGTTTTCAAGTAGTAGATAATCCACCTCTCCTTCACTCTTCACAACTGAAGTTAAATTTGTCAATATGTAAATTTTTTAAGCCCAATAACTATGTCACACATTTAATGTCTGAGTAAAAACCCTTTGTCAGCTGTCATAAAGAGCGCCTGCTGCCTCTCATTTGTCCTGTCTCAGATAGGAGAAATGAGGATGCCCAGAGAAATTATCAATGTCTCAAGTAGGCCAAAGTGGGAGACATTGTATGTTTAGACCTTTTCCTTAAAACGTTTTCACATTTTGCAACATGACAACTAAAAACCTGACAGCATTTCATCAGAATTTTATGTGATGCAACCCAGAGTACTGCATAAAAATGAGTGGAAAATGATACAAGGCTTTCGTATCATTACAAGGCTTTTGTTTTATCAACCCATACCACCGGTGAAAATGGTGGTAGGTGTTCGTCCTGTTACCGGTGGGTTGCTGGTTTGAACCCCCGCCTTCACCCGCCTTGCCTCCTGATGTTTACAGCCAGAGTAGTCAGCTACTCTGCTGGGAAACAAATAAGCATATTTGCACTTCTACAACCTGCCTTCCATCTTTTACATACATTAAAACACACTTGTACACTCTGTTCCTTGTCCTTATTTATTTGTTTATTTATTTTTCACACATTGTGGTTATTGTTTGGACTGATGTTGATATACAATGTGATTGATGGAAACCAAAATGAAATTCCTTGTTTGTGCACACAAACCTGGCCAATAAAGTTGATTCTGATTCTGATTATAACCTTACCATCCTTTAAAGTCCTCTAAAATTTTACCCTGAGCTGTCTGCTGTTTTCCTTTGTCTTCATAAAGCTGTTCTGGAATAATTTTCTATTTTCTTCTCAGAACCGCTGCATCTATGCATAGAATTATTTTGACAGAGGTGATATTTAATTCAGTGACTTCTACAGGCAATCGGTTAGAATTGATTTTAAGTAGGGGTCTCAGAGTAAAGACAGATGTACATGAATTAAGCACTTTTTTGTATTGGTCTATCACATGCCATCTCAAAGTTTATGGTTGTATATGACAAAATGTGAGGAACATCGGTCAGGAACTGGATGAGGCTATTTATTAAAGAATGTACATCATCTTCAGTATATTTTGGTGATTCATGAAAACATCCTGGAGATGAAGAAAGAAAACAACTATCAAGATTAGGCTGCAAATCGAAATATTGTCAAAGTACGTTGCTTCCAGTAAAACACAAGGCAGACCTGTGCAACATCTATCCTCCAGCCCTTGGTCTGCCGCCCACCATGGACCAAAGCTTTGTTAAGTCACCTGTCATATGAAATTACTCTAGCGCCTTGTGCCTGAGAAGGTGACGTCGGGGATCCTGGGCTGTCCAGGTGGCGAGGGTCCACATGTAGGCAACCAGCAGTGTGTTTGCAGAAAACATCAGGGGAAGGGAGTCAGAGTGCAAGACACATGCTGTCATCTCTAGCAGAGTCACTTATACATATCCACTCCTACCCCCTACAATGGCCATAGTCCAGAATGACACTTATCAAAAATAAAAACATGCTGGCTTCATTAGTGTGCTGACAATGTAACCCTATTGCCTGCTAATGTTGAGCTCTCATAAGCTTGGCAGTAAGGAAGAGAACTTTAATCAGTGTCAGGTAGTGCAGTTGCCAGGGATACTGCTCTGAAGAAAGCATACAAAAGGACTAATGGTGTCCTGTTGCTCTAGTTGGCTTTTGAGGCCCATTTCAGCTCCAACACAGATTTATGGAGTCTAGAGCTGCAAAAGAAATTAGAGACTCTGTAACTCCCACTTAAAATGATCTATACTAAGACAGTGCCATGAGGCTATATTTAAATTCTCTTTTGTCAGGTAAAATGCACCATTTAGTTAGTTGGAAAACTTTGCTGCCAACTTTTTAGCCATTCATTCACTTAATTGTACTGTAAATAGCTGTGGTTCATCCAAAAACTCATTAGCTTTTTATGGGTGTCTAATAAAATGTTTTCAGAACCAAATAACTTAAGTCGAGATCACAGTGGTGACTAATGAGGAGAAAATATATAAATATAAAAGAGATATTTAGTTAGGTGACCAAGGTCTCAGTTATTTCTCTGTCAATTAAAATTCATTTGGTAACAATTCTGTCACCTTTTAAGGGTAAGCATGAAAATGAACCAATAATATATCAACTAGAATTTTTTTGTCTTATTTATACAACTGTTAGCAACTGGAGATGACTTTTGCCTTTTGGGTGAGTGGGGCTGTGCATCTTGGAATTCAGCTATGGACCACCTTCAGCATGTATTACTGGTCCAATTCAGGGTCTGGGATGGGTTCACACCAGCATGATCTGCTTCAGAAACTGAACTCTGGCACTTTAAAATACGTTCCAAATGGTCGATGTGAAAGCAATGTTATATAACCACTTGAGGTTGTTGCAGCTGTTGTTCTATTGCAAGGCTCTTGTTCAAGGCTGGTATTGCACTGTAAGGAACCTATGAATCTCTAAAATGATGTGATTCAGTCAAACGGTTTGATCATTCAGCAAAATATCCCTGTTTAAAAATGTGCTCCTACTCTACACAATAGCTTCCCATGTAGAAGATTTGTTCACAGTAACCAAAATGAGAGACAAACAGAAACATAAAGTTTAGGTGTGACTGAGATTATGTACAACAGAATAAATGTATGATTTTTTAAATAGAGAACTTAAGAAGGACATAGAAAAATGAAACAGAGATGACCATAATCAGCATGGATTGGATAAAAAATGGTACCGCAATTCTTTGTTGTATTTTTAAGGCTTCAAACTAAATTTGCCTTAAAATCTGAAAAAATGTTTTTTGGAAATAAATTGGGTAGGTCTCTGTGTCAATTTAGACTTAGATCTAGAAATAAAGCCACACTTAAACTTAACGTTTGTTAAAACGATGTATAGTAGTATGTTTGCAGCTGATTTAATGACAAACAAATAGTAATCAAAAACTGTTTACTTTGCCAACTTCCTGTACATTTTCTATGTGCCAACGCTATTGTGCATATTGATCTCATAATGATCTCATAATAACCTCTGATTTATCAATCAGAGGTTTGACCTCAAACTGCCTTTTGATTACCTTTCCAACTCAAAATTTGAACTGTCTAACTTTAAAGTACACACTGAATGCCTCATAATGCTGTTATGTTTTTGTATGATGCCCATCAAATGTTTATTTTTTTTTATTAACTATTCCACTTATAGAATAACTCATAGCTAAAGTTACTTACTGGTCTACTATGCCACTCTCTCAATTTCTATCAGTGCAATCAGTTGTGGATTTCTTAGTGCTCCTTTTGCTCTACATTTTAACATCACATTCTAAAAGCATTTTTTTTTTTCCTTTTCACAATAAGTTTGACATTCTAGACACACAATTAAAATAAGCATCTGACACAGGTGTTTTAGTGAATTTTGCACTTGTGGCAAAGTGACACAAAAAGGAAATTAATATCCTCAAACAATCATCGTAGAACTATAACTGTGTGAGTTGAACTGCAGAGAGCCCTCCTAAAAGTTCTAAAAATGCCTGCTGGTGTTCTTACCTTGCTGTATTATTAGTTAAATGCAAGCCCCTTCAAAAATTAAATGGCTCTGCTCCTCTTTTAGTTATATTTTTTTATCAATGTAACATAGAAGGAAGAGGAAAATATCAAATATACAGTTTAAATGTTTATAAAATAATTGTGCTTTAGCATTTTTATCATATCAGAAATATATGAGATAAAGAGTTTAGCATCACAGTTGCAAACTTAATGACATTGTTGTTATATTTAGTAAACTTTCAGAGCCCTCTAGCAACCTTTTTTCAATAAAGTGACTAGACTGAGGAATTTGAAAAGCAACTTTCTCAGGTGCTGGCAGAGGCATTTGAAGACTCATAAAAACACCTAATATTCTTATTCCACTTAACAAGCAGCTGATTCTACTATTGGCCCCTCCCATTTACTACAACATTCACAGGTGGCTCAGTCCTTGTAGCCCATCAGTCCCTCATAGCATCAGTCAGAGCTCCTCTCATGATATCCAGACTGCTAATGACTCAAACAATCACAAAGTTGCTACTTGCTAATCCTATTACAGTAAAGGTAACATTTAAATATGTTTTTTTCTTTGCGTTTTAAACACATAACAGCAAGAGTAATGAAAATATAAAGGGATGTGTTGGTTATATTTCCCCTTCACTGATTCATTAAAACCTTTGTATTTTTGGACCTGTTTTTTCCCAATGCAACTGTCTGCCACTGGACCTTTTCAAATCAACCATGCATTACGGAGGCATAATAAAAGCATCACCAAGGGAGGCAGATGCTTGTGTGTCTGCCGCACTGTTGTGTGAAATTGTGTGCCAACGTGGGAAACTGAAAAGGACTCAATTTATTTTAATGTCAATGCAACAGTGTCTTAAAACAATTTGTTATCAGTGAATATATTCCAACATTAATTATTTTGACAACACTAATTTGTATAACAATTTCAGCCTTTATAATAATGTAATGATTTTAGTGATACTAAATCAATCTTAAGAAATATACAGAATTTCCTTGCTTCTTTTAATTTATAATAAAAATAGACTATGAGACTCATAATACAGATTATTTGCACACACTGATACAGTTTGACGTAATTTATAATCTGCTCCATGTACTTTTGTAATTTGATTTGCCGACAATTTGTTTAAACAACTCATTTTATGTAGTTTTTATTTCAAGAATACTTGCAGAATACAAGGCTTTCCTGATTTAACAGTTTTAAACGTTTAATACCTGCCTGTCCTACAGTGTAAGCTATTCAGTTTAACACGTCATTTATAGGTTTTTATAGTATAGGTTTTTATAGTATAATTATGTATAATTATGATATAAAAAGGGTCATAATGATTTATAAAGCCCTGTTTGTCATAAAGTGTGGGTGTGGAGCAGGACCCAGGTGCTTACAGGAGCGCTGGATGAACATAATTTATTGAATAAGAGAAAACAAGGAGAGCAGGATGTGAAACACGGGCAGAAACACAGGCAGGTCAACAGCGAGAATAAGAGGGAAAAAAACAGGCATGGAAACGAGTAAGACAGGGAGTGAAGCAGGAGGATCCATTGAGAAACAAAGAGAACATGTAAGAATATATACTGTGGGACAAGTGGAGAATGGCACTGAATGCAGGTGAGAGAAATCAGGTGATGAAGTGGAATCGCTGAGGCAGATAAAGGGAGAGGTAGCTGAGGAAGTTGAGAAAATGAACAGGAGAGGAACACAGGTCTGGAATCTAACAGAGAATAATAGTAACTATATCTAAATGTAACGAAACACAAGAATAACCTAAGAACCCAATAAACAAGGAATGAACTATAAGCGCAGCAACTAGAGAGCATGAACAACTGAGAAGTGTAGAGAAACTGACACGAAGGAAACTCAAACACCTAAGGCTCATGACACTGTTATACCAAACATATTAATGACAGTGTGACTTCATCAGACCCATCCCCTAGAGTTGGACTTTTCTGACACTGGGCAATCACCAACATTATATAGGCTAGAATTCCATGGAAGGAATAAGTCTTGAATAATGTTAGGCTTCACCAGAACTAATGTGCCCAACTGCTGCTGGCTTAGGCCCATGGGGTGCAGCACTGGGGGCACTGCTGCATGGGCTGACCGACCCCAGCTGCTTATCTTTGGGCTGGGGCATGCTCTAGTATGTAGAGCTGTGAATTCCGCACCTGACGCATGCTTGGGTGACCGGGGCCTGCCGGGGGTTGGTAGGCTGTCTCCCCTGATTCCTGGGGGCCCTTTTCTCCATGGCAACGGGGACTCTGTCCAGGGATATCTTCTGCTGTCCTCTGAGTGGATGCATGGTGTCCCTGTGGCGGGCTGCCATGTCCCCTGTGCTTCGTGGGACTGCTGGTTTCCTGGGTCTTGGGGTCCTCTCTGCTTATTTCTGATCCCTGGAGGAGGGATGGCAGTGGCCCTCTGCACCCATCACTGAGCACATTTTATGTAAGGCCTAAACCACGTATTTTGTAAGTTCACATGCACTCGTAATAAAGTAGCTGTGTTGCCCTGTAGTTCTCTGCATTAGTATGAACAGTTTTGTTCCACATCATTGCTGTTGGTGTTATTGCTCTCTGTGTTGTTTTGTCTCTTTGCAGGTGTTTGTGCTTGTCTCTCTCCGGTTTCCCCATAGAGGCTGTAGCATGATTGTTTTTCGGGTGTTGTAATTTTGTTCTATATGTTTCCTTCATGACTCTGTCCTTGTTATTTCTCTTCCCTTCTTTCTTTGCCATGTTTGGCATCCGTTTGGACATAATACCTTAACAGGGATAAAATAAATCATCAAGGGGTAGTCTTTACCTATAAATCCTCCCTTGGTAAAGCATAACAATAAAAAAAATTAATAAGTACATAAGAAATCCCAGAAGAACTCTCCCACTGCACAATAGTTTCAATAAACCTGTCAAAGTTTTCTGTGTGTGTGTTTTATGCCTACCAGTGCTATAGTATAACACTAAACATACATGACATGGATGCTTTTGTGACAGTGGACAACCACCAGCATTGCTTAGGCTGTAATTCCATGCGTGGAGTAGTGTTAGGCTTCACCAGATAAGTTACACCTATCATTCTGAGAGTGAAGAGCAGGTGAGGACAAGCAGTTCTCTGCCCCAGATATCTGCACTGATTATAGATGGGATTCTTCCACTTAGACTTTATCTCTCTCTTTATAATAATCTTCATTTTACCCTTTCTCATTCCACTCACTCATTTTCTCTGTGCTTAACTTTTCCCTCACTGTTTTTCTCTATCTTTTGTCTCAGTTTCTCTGCCTATCCCCCCCCTCTGGCCCTAGACAGCTCACATCATCAACATCTAATAAAAGTTCATTTCGGTCTTGGAAAAGGTCAAGACAAAAACCTGAGGTGTATTCATCTTAGTAGCTGATTAGGGTCATCTCTGTCAGCATGAAGTTTTGTTTTAATTTGAGATGGTTCCTGAAATGAAAGGAATGTTTGAACATATTTTTAATTGTGCTTAATTAGATTTTTTTAGAGCTAACTGTCTTGCTTAACATCAGGGCTTAATTCCCTTTGTTCATTTTGCTACTACCTTGCATAAGCTGTTCCCATAAAGTCTGGCTTTTGGACCTACTGTTGCAAACCGGATTTATGGACTATGGCCTTGTGTATAGTAAAGCTACTGGTGGTCTGATCTTTTGTGCTGAAAACAATATTGAACCAAAAATTCAAGCTCTCAATATACCAATCCACCTATGTTTTCACTCTTAACCCTCACCCATAATTAGATATGGATTATGACAGAGGAGTGAGATACCAAATACAAGCAGTTTCCACTATAGGGTAATTGACAACACATTTAGAGATAACGTGAGAAGCTCCATAATTCCTGGGGAGCAGCTGCTCCTCCACATTGAAAGGAGTCACTTCAGGTGGTCTGATCAGGATGTCTCCTGCAAACCTTTTGGTGCTTCTCTTTCTGTATAACACATAACTAGCAGAAGGATATCCTGGGGCAGACCAAGAATTCATTGGAGGAACTATAGATATCCGTCCTGGCCTTGGGACGTCTTCAGAGCCCCAAGGATGAGCTGGAGAGTGTCACTTGGAAGAGCTGAAGCTGGATGGATGGATGGATGGATGGATGGATGGATGGATGGATGGATAGATGGATGGATGGATGGACGGACAAGGATTCAGTTTAAAATGTGTAAACTTTAGATAATAAATTGCATATGTTGAACGTTTTCCAAGCACCTTCTCTCAAATTATCAAGCTTAAATTAAGTATTGGCAGTATGGTCTCTGAAATAAAGGTACTATTGTTCCCAAGAGGCCTTTGCAACATAAACAAAAAATCTGTTTTTTTTTTGTTTTTTTTTAATGATTTGGTTTGCAACGTTTTATTTTCACCTGTGGTTCCTTAACAACACAAATCTGAACAGGTGTGAAAAACCTTTACTACCTATATGTACTTGAGGTTTTGCTCCAATAAGCATTGTTGTAAAACACTGTTACTTTATGATAAGCCAATAAGCTTTGGTGTAGACATCAAATTTTCTCTTGCTGTGAATATACAATGACATCTAATTAAAGAACAACACGACTTTCATAAAGCACCTAGTAAAGTTCAAACTTTACTTACTTTGGAAATCAGTAGAACACATCAAACCAGCCATAGCAATTACAGCTTTTGTTTTATACCTGAGGGAATCAATGGGATAACACTTTCTCCTTTCTATTTCATCAGTAAGATCAGTGTTTTCTCTGCGTGTGAGAGAGAGCTGCCAGCCTTTGTGAACACTGTAATAATTCTCTCTGATGGCAGGGGCTGCAGAAAACCAAACCACAGAAAAAATCAGCTTATACCCACAAGGTCACACAGCAAGAAACCTCACTGGTTTTTATTGATAATACTGCCGTCATTCCTTGGCTCCTTCTTGCTCACTTACTTACTGTACTGTATTTTCTCTCCCTCGACTATTTTTCCTTCGTTCTATCAGCGAGCATGAAAGCCTTGGCTTTAGAGGTGTGCAGGGCAAGCTGGAAACTGACCAGAGGTGTTTTTTTCCACAAAAGGAGCACAACATAAAAACCTACCCAACTACATGCAAACCTGAGAACGTTGTAATTTTCCTCAGCACTGGTTTTTCACTTCCTCTCCTCCCTTTCCATCCCTTTCTCTTACAGGTCTCCTATGTGCTGGGACAAAGAAAAAGTGGCTGCAAAGTTTCACCACCCACAGCAAAATCATAAACATCCCATTTTGCCTCTGTACACTTCATTAAAAAAATATTCATCCCCATTGAACTTTGTCACATTTTATTATGTTACAACCTCAGACTTTCATGTGGTAACCACAAACTTAAGTGGGATTTATTTGCCCCCTTTACTCTGTTGCCCCTGAATCAAACCAATCCAAACAACTGAATTCGGAAAGCCTGAGGACCAACGAACACACCATCTGATAAACAACTGTTCAATCCATCATCTGAAAAAGGAAAAACTATGGCACAATTGCAAACCTCACTGTCCACTATACTAACTGGCTGGGCAAGCCTTATTGAGAAAAGCAGCTAATAGGCCCATAGTAACTCTGGAGGAACTGCAGAGATCCGCTGCTCTGGTGGGAGATTTTTTCAAAAGGATAGCTATTAGTGGTTTGCTCACAAATCAGTTTGCCTGAACCAACATAGGTTCCATAATAAACATGTCAAAGATGTCAGATGAGACAAATACTGACTATTTTTGCCTTCATTCAAAATGCTACATGGGGAAGAAAACTATAACTGTAAATCAGCCAAAACATGCCATCCTTACAGTAAAACATGGTGGAAGTTTCATGCTCCGTTTTTTATGCTGCGCGAATGCAGCTGTGGCTCAGGTGGTAGGAGTTTGTCCTGTAACTGGTTAGTTGCCGGTTCTAACCCCCGCTCTTTCTGTCTCAGTTGTTGCGTCCTTGGGCAAAACACTTCACCTGACATGCCTGCTGATGGTGGTCAGATGGTCAGAGGGCTCGGTGGCACCTGTGTATGGCAGCCTCATTTTTGCCCCACGGCAGCTGTGGCTACATTGTAACTCACCACTGACAGTGTGTGAATGTGTGTATGAATGGGTGAATGACTGATTGTAGTGTAAAGCGCTTTGGGGTCTTCGGGGACTCGATAAAGTGCTATACAAGTTTAGGCCATTTACCATTCTTCAACAGGAACAGGAAGTCGCTAAGAGTTGATGGGAAAATGGATGCAGTTAAATTCAGGGCAAGAGCAGTTAAAGGTTGCAGAATACTTGAGACTAAACCAAGCCATTTTGTAAAGAGGAATGGGCAAAAATTATCTAGATGTAAAATGTTTGGTAGAGACAAACTCCAAAAGGCGTGCACCATTAATTGCAGCAAAACATTGTTCTACAAAGTGTTGACTTAGGGGAACTCTGTACATATTTCTTTTCAGATATTCATGTGTAACAGTTATGTACAACCACTACTGTTCAGTGAATCCCATATCTCATGGGTGCACACAGATGCAAATCACTTTGCTGGCTGAAACTATGCCAGTCAGAGCAGTTTATTTTTTTAATAGCTCTGTTGCAAATCTTGAAACAAAGCTTTGGGTTTTAGAAACATTAAATTAAAATTGCACAAACTACACTCCACATGGACACACAGCGCTTTGCCATAAATAAAGGTAAAGTTCTACTTCTTTATAAAAGGGCTTCCCTGGCATCATGCTGCTGAAGTGCCATAGTGGGTTTTTAAACAAAGGGTTGTCACATGGAACACTACTGGTCACGTTAACGACTCAACTGAAAATATGTTTTCTGTTGCTAGGTAGCATCTGGGAATACAGAGACATGTGATGTATGATTCATGAAAAGTGTTGGTAAATTTATGAATGGCTGTTAAGAGCTGTTTTCCTTATTGTGCCAGTAACTTTGCAAGGGCATGTATAACATGAAGAGATTGTTCCTTTAGATGATTATCCTTGTGGAGAAACATGGATCCCTGCAGAGTCAAATTAAGTTGCACTGGTAACACAGTGAAATATGCTCCTTGTTTTTGATGAACAGCAAAACTAAAATACATCTCTTTCTGGAATTTAGTCCAATCAGTGAACTTTTGTATTGGAGAAGCAGTTCACTTCCTAAGGTTCTGTCCACACAAACAGGGATATTTTGAAAAATGGAGATGCTCTATTTGTTTTGGACATACCACCCACATGCAAACATGAGAAAAACATTTTTCTAAAGACAATGTGGAAATAAACAAAAAGACTAATTAATTTAAGATCATTAGAAATGATGTAATTTTCCCTGCTGAAGAAAAACAACCCCACAGGATTTTGCTGCTACCACTATGTATCTCTGTTGTGATTGTGTGTTCAAACAGAGGTGCAGTTAGTTCTTCACTATGCATAGCAATTTTCATGCCGGTCACAAAATTCCCAAATGGTCTGAGATGTATTCACACCAGGAAAGTCCTTTGGTCTGCTTGTTGGACTTTATTTTTTATTTTTTTGTTTGTTGCCGTCCGCTTTCTAATTGTGTTTTTTACAAGTGAACAATAACTTATAAACAAAGCCACACGGGTGACGATCATTGCTCCCATTTGACAGAAATAGAGAAAAAAAACTGTGGTAGTCCTACAAGCAGCACCTCTGTTCTGCATATTTGTGCCTTTATTACAGCTGCAATATTACTGAGGGTCAAGAGCAGTTTATTCATCCCGTTGGAGAATGTGTGCTGCAAGCTAAAGGAGACGCTGTGCTCTGCACTGAGCTAAAACATGCAGGCAACCGCACTGCTAAGCAACAGAGCGTAGTTCAGGTTTTATTTCAGTATAACGTTCACTGCTACGGTGGCTTGTTAAGTCCAAAGAGACAAATGTTTTCTGTAGTTGGGTCAGATAGCAGCCGGTTAGTATTCAGACCAGAAGCGAACCGCAGCAGAGTTAGTTTGGAAGTGGACTGAGACCACCTAAAAAAGTGGGTCTCAGTCTGGTTGTTTGGTCCGGACCAGGGTTGGCTTGAGTGTATTCACACCTTCACAAAAGGACCATTGGGGGAAATGAGCTCTGGTCTGTTTAAAGTGGACCAAAAGTAGCAGGTGTGAAAACACCCTAAGAAGACCTTCTGCTTATGGGAAGAAGTCAAAAGGGTGTGAATACTTTTGCTAAGCACACCATATAGGCTGTTTAAACCTGGACTGGATTATTCTACACTGATTGCAAATTCAATGTAGTTTTGATTCAGTTTTGATTTGTGAAATTTTTAACATACACTCACCGGCCATTTTATTAGATACACCTTGCTAGTACCGGGTTGGACCCCCTTTTGCCTTCATAACTGCCTTAATCCTTCGTGGCATAAATTCAACAAGGTACTGGAAACATTACTCAGAGAGTTTGGTCCATATTGACATGATAGCATCACACAGATGCTGCAGATTTGTCGGCTGCACATCCATGATGCGAATCTCCCATTCCACCACATCCCAAAGGTGCTCTATTGGACTGAGATCTGGTGACTGTGGAGGCCATTTGAGTACAGTGAACTCATTGTCATGTTCAAGAAACCAGTCTGATATGATCCGTGCTTTATGACGCGTTATCCTGCTGGAAGTAACCATCAGAAGATGGGTACACTGTGGTCATAAAGGGATGGACATGGTCAGCAACAATACTCAGGTTGGCTGTGGCGTTGACACGATGCGATGCTCAATTGGGGCCCAAAGTCTGCCAAGAAAATATCCCCCACACCATTACACCACCACCACCAGCCTTAACCGTTGATACAAGGCAGGATGGATCCATGCTTCCATGTTGTTAATGCCAAATTCTGATCCTACCATCCGAATGTTGCAGCAGAAATCGAGACTCATCAGACCAGGCAACGTTTTTCCAATCTTCTATTGACCAATTTTGGTGAGCTTGTGCGAATTGTAGCCTCAGTTTCCTGTTCTTAGCTGACAGGAGTGGCACCCGGTGTGGTCTTCTGCTGCTGTAGCCCATCCGCCTCAAGGTTCGACGTGTTTTGCATTCAGAGATACTCTTCTGCATGCCTTGGTTGTAACGAGTGGTTATTTGAGTTACTGTTGCCTTTCTATCAGCTTGAACCAGTCTGGCCATTCTCCTTTGACCTCTGGCATCAACAAGGCATTTGCACCCACACAACTGCCGCTCACCGGATATTTTCTCTTTTTCTGACCATTCTCTGTAAACCCTAGAGATGGTAGTGCGTGAAAATCCCAGTAGATCAGCGCTTTCTGAAATACTTAGACCAGCCCCTCTGGCACCAGCAACCATGCCACGTTCAAAGTCACTTAAATCACCTTTCTTCCCCATTCTGCTGCTCAGTTTGAACTGCAGCAGATCGTCTTGACCATGTCTACATGCCTAAATGCATTGAGTTGCTGCCATGTGATTGGCTGCCATGTGATTGGCTGATTAGAAATTTGCGTTAACGAGCAGTTGGACAGGTGTACCTAATAAAATGGCCAGTGAGTGTATTTTGTGGGGGAGATAATGGGGACAGAAGGAACGGGTCACCCAGGGTTCCATTCCTTCTAGAACCACCACTGCATGTCACATTAACATCAAATTAACAAATTACCAGGACTTTCTTTCATCTATCACACATTAACATTACATTAATGAGTGCAAAATTAAAAATCGCCAAACACTGTCAGGATGCAAAGGCTAAAGAATTAGGGCAAAACAAATCTAATAATATAAAACTACACTTTCAAAATGAATCAACAGTTCCTGAGCACCCAGAGTAAATATATATATAAACTAGACTACCCCGTGAAGGGGATGTAAGCCAAGAAGAGAGCAGGCAAAGAAAAGAAAGAATAGCTAGAATGTTCTAAAATGAGCTCCAGTATTTTCATTTTAGCTAAAATGTGAGATACAATAGACCCCTGCCAACTATTAAATGCAACTCTTCTAAAGTACAGTACATATAACATGCCCCAGCAATCAATATGAAATGCAGATCCAGTAAAGTTTATCGATTCCTCACACAGAGAGTAGTATCCAAAGGGAGCACCCTCTTTTACAACTAGGCTCTCCAGTAGACACTTCAAATGACAAACGGTACCGCATCTGGCTGCATATTCAAACATCAGCACCACTACAACAGATGGCAGCAGTTTGAACCGAGCAGTGACTTCTGCACCAGCATGACATCAGTGTGGGGAAAAATAAGCATATTTATCAATTCAGCACACTCCCAACACAGTATATTCCTGCTGTTTAAGCTGCTGATTTCACAGAGACTTGTGACAGAAAATGCTGGCGTTGACTGCCTCCCAACAGCCGTGTTTATTTAGTTTCCAAAGAACAAATCCTCCCATATCGTACAAAGTCCCTGTGGGCATTATTGGCTAAGTGTCCCATTTGAATATGCAAAAAAATAGATTTTTGTTACAATAGGTTGGCTGGAAGTGCTGACACTGCCATGAGCATGGATGCCTGGGGATGATCCAGGAGCACTGTGGCAGCCAGCTGCCAGCATCCATGAGAATAAGGATGATGTAGGTGGATTAACATGTTTGGACAGGGGGGCTGATTGTTTGATCAGACTGAGTGACTGACTGGCTGAGGAACTGACTGCTGTATAGGCTCAGAGACATCACCCCGAGGTGTGATCTATGCTGCCTGCAGAAACTTTTATGCATTAACAAATGCTCTATATCTCTAGAGGTAAGAACAATGCTGAGTTATCGGAAAACGGGTCTGATGTTACTGTGTGCATGTTCGCGCATCCCAAGAAATAGCTTGTTGTGAGACAACTTGTAGTGTTGACAGCAAAGTATAAATGGAAAGAGACCCTCACTGGGGAATCATTTAACCAGTGGAAATGTTATCGAGGCTCACTGATGTCTTGTTTTTATTTCAGTGCCAGCAGCAAGCAAAATACAGATGGATCGTCCTTATGGAATCAATGTATAATAGTACGGCTTGTCAACACCCTAGAAATGTCACAGCAGAGTGCTCAGGAAACAGCTTCCGGAGGGAGATGTGTACGATGAGGTCAGCTCATATGGGGTGCCACCAGGGACATAAATCACAATTAACTTCCATATACACATATGAAATTAAACTCTTCCACATACTATACTCAAAACCTTGCACAAACACTAGTGAAAAGCTCTCACATAAACTAGTGAAAACATTTACCTCTTATATAGCCTACTCAAAAGCTCTTATACAAAGTAATGAGAACTCTTCATATAAACTGGTGAAAAGCATTCATACACACTACTGGAAACCTTTCATACAAACTAGTAAAAAGCGTTCATACATACTACTGAAAAGCTTTCATGACTTTATTGATGTCACAATGCAGAAATGAACTTGTTACGGCAGCTCTTAGTAACACACAGGTAGGGTGCAGACAGTTATGAAAAAGGTTCAAAGAATAAGCAAGGTAAATAGGCAAGGTAACTGTGCAAAAACAGGTATTAATAGAATGAGACAAAAACCACAACCACTAATGTATTATTATTATCCTCTACAAATAAATGTATATATACTTTGTTCAGAATGTTAAAATTTTAGTGTTGAAGTTGTTAAACGTTTTACCAATAAATGTAATGGTATCTCTTATTATCAATATACTTTATTTACAGTGTTATATATTTTTTATATCTATGAACATAAAAAAATTATTAGAACATTTTAAGTGGCTGATTTATAAACGATAATAAAATGAAAAGATAATAAAACAAGAACATTTTACGGAAAACAAGCTTATAAGCCATCAGGTAAGTAAAGACCATGTGCAGTTATTTACAGTGGAGGCAGAGGGTTTAATCCTCAGGCTCTGTTTTTACGGTTTCACAGCTCTGTGCTAATTATTTCCATCCTTAATTATAAAGGTATGCTAAATTATATTAAACATGTAATGTAAAACTATAAAATGTATTATTTATTTAGGGTTAGGGTTAGGTTTAGGATGCAACGTCCTATAGTTTCTACTGAAACACCTTCTGTTTCCACTGAAATAATTAGAAAAATTTCAGTAGTGTGTATGAAAGCTTTTCACTAGTATGTATGAACGCGTTTCACCAGTTTCTATGAAAGCTCTTCAGTAGTGTGTATGAAAGGTTTTCACTAGTGTGTATGAAAGCTTTTCACTAGTATGTATGAAAGCGTTTCACCAGTTTATATGAAGAGTTCTCATTACTTTGTATAAGAGCTTTTGAGTAGGCTATATAAGAGGTAAATGTTTTCACTAGTTTATGTGAGAGCTTTTAACTAGTGTTTGTGCAAGGTTTTGAGTATAGTATGTGGAAGAGTTTAATTTCATATGTGTATATGGAAGTTAATTGTGATTTATGTCCCTGGTGGCACCCCATAAACTTAGACCTACACATGCAAACATAAAGTGTGCTAAAAATGATCTTTGGATAACCACAAAGGAACAAACAGGCACGAAGGAAATTCAAATTTTCATTACCAGACTTCAAAATAGAAACAGTGTTGATGGGTGGGATTAAATAAACAGTTTTACTATTAGTTATAAAACAAAGACAAAATGGTAAAAGATTGAACTGTCTAGGATGTTTTATTAGGTACTAGCATGGATAGCATTAATAACTATACTTATTTTTGGGAAGGCTTTAAGTATGTATTAATATTCGACTAGGATGTACGATTTTTGTTAAGATTAAACAATTTACCTAGTTTAAGTTTTTGTGTTACTGGGAGTCATTGAAAATGGGTCTAACAATTCATAACTGAGAGATAGGGTTATTTCTTTGGGGCTATTTTCTACCTTTTTTACCGCTAATTTATCATTAAGTAAGCATTAGGTACTTTAATTGATCTGACGTTATAAGGGCTAGTTTGCTTGGTAGAAAGTCTAATTGCTCATCCATTACAGTAAATCATAACCAACAAAGGTAAGCCACGTCTGATGCAAACCTACGCCTAAAGCCATCCTGAATAAAAAATATTGCAGGACAGTGAACAATGAGTTTCTCACACACCTCTGTTTTCAGTCATCAGGGATTTTGTTTTAGAAAGCTTCAGAGACCTGGATAGCCCCTCCACTATAAAAGTAGCTCAAACAATGACAAAGTGCTGCATCTGCATTGGGACTTCATCTGAACAATAGGCTCCAAAAGTAATGTGGAGGAAAGTCTTCTCAGCATTTACATTTTCTTTGTATCTTTCCATTAACCCATTTTAACATTCAGTACCACCTTGCTTATATGTTCTTGTGGTTAGTCCCTTTTATTTAAATCTAAAAAGCCATGCTACAGTATTATTAGCCCCAGCCTAGTGTTAAATAGGTCATCCCGGCTCTATATAATCATCTCTGACTGATGTGGACGTGTCACTTCTGGGGGATCTCCTGAGTTGTCCAGTCAGGCTTTGGTGAATCTAGCTTGTTCCACCCCATTTCTTTGATAGGGATCTGGGGAATTTGGAAGCCAGGTCATTGCCTTGGGCAAAATCCACGAGCGCTGTGGTGGGACAAGCTGTCTGTTCAGGGAGACTTCAGTACTTTATGATTATACAGTGCCCCCGACACTTGCGGGTACCCCTGGTAGAGATGAGCAAAAATACTTTTATTGCAGTTAAATAAACTGAAACCGCTATATTTTGAATTGTCTTTTAGATTTATGCTGATCTGAGTTTCCATTAACTTTTAATGTATAGACCAAAACCTTTTTTTGTTCTAGGTATGTAAAAATTATGTGATACAGAGATCCATTTCTATTAGACACATGAAAATAGGAGAGACAAGAGACCATGCAAGTAAGGTAGATGTGAGCTAAACTTCATAAGTCCAGAACTGGCTACGAGAAATCAGCTGCAACTAGAAACATGACAAACAAGGCTGAGTGAGGATGCAAGTTTTTCTTCCCACAGTGCACAGAGAGTAGATCAAAACAAATAAATAAAAGATTATCTGTGGGCACCAAGTGTCGATAACATCCATTATGTGCTATCCACAAGCTGACATGCTGTTTGAGAGCGGTGTGTTTCTACATACTGTGCTTTCAGAATAGACTATGGTTTAGCTTTTCTGCAAGAGAAATTGCAGGTGGGTCTGGCATGAAGGAAAGGATGTATATATGGAAAAGAACCTCTAGCCACTTAAGTATGGTGGGGGATCTGTGATGCTGTGGGCCATTTTGTCTTCTCTTTCTAGACATTTTAAAAGGATAGTTATCTACAAAATATGGCATACATATGGTGCTTATATCTCATTGGGGTATTTTTTCCATTGCTAAATAACTCTACTCAGTGAAAGAATATATAATTAAAAATTTTAAAAAGTGGGATTATGAAACTTCTAAAGCAGATATATGTAGAGTTTTTACAAATCTGTACAATGGTGCTAGTAAGTGAGGAACATGCTGTTTGTCTAGAGAGTTGGAAGTCCATGAATTTCCACTACACCACCTAAAATATGGTCTTGTGTAAGTAAAAACTCTGCTTTGCTAAGGTATCCATACAATATTTTGTCAATGACTTTGTAAACTTCAATGTGTTTAAGTAGGATTTTATGTAATAGAAGTATAGTACATTGAACATAACTGCAAAACGGAGGGAGAATATTTGGAAAAGTTCCAGTGATATGAATACTTGTGCAAGGCTTCGTAGCCAGCATGAATACAGCTGAAAACTGTAGGTCCTTTTATAAGATGGACCAAACCTCCTTTGACCTCATCAGAGAAGCATCTGAGTGTTTGGCTGTGCTTAGGACACACACAGTCGAAGGTTCAGTCCTGGCACAGAAGGCCATGTGGCCAGATGGAGAAGTAGATGATTATAGTTTCATTTATTGGCATAACTGACCAACTTTAGTCCCTTTTGGCTTCATTGGATTGGTCCAAAATTTAATTTAATACTTACTCAGATAGTTTATAGGTCAAGCAGATAAAAAACAACAGCTTCAATAGCAGTGATGTGATGTTTGTGTAGAACTAAAACATTTTTTTTCCTTTCACTACTGATGCTTTAAAATTGACTTTGCTAAAAATAAGTTTGAATCCAAAAGTAACACAGAACTGCCTCGCACAGCCTTAGCGTCCTGGGTCTTGGCCTGCAGCAATGTTCACATATGTCTGGAAGATCAGCGCGAGTCAGAATTTTCAAATGATGGAAAGATTTTCCATTCTAATTGGGAGACAACGTTTTAATTATTACTTATTGCTATTTCCATTGAATCATATAACAGTTAAATTTTCATCAAAATGTGAATGATGGATGAGAAACTGCATGATTGTCCGAGAGCTAAATCCCAGGCAGGGTGTGTGTGCATGTGTGTGTCAGTTTGTCCAGCTTTTCTCGTGAATTAATTTGTATCTATTATGACCGCTTTCCCTTCTTTGTGACCAAATGGCAAAGGGACAAAAATTTCTCTGGAGCCCATTAAGCCCAATGTAATGAGTGTTGATGCATTTTTAAGAGACACACTTGGCTGGAAACACAGCACTGCCTCCTTCATAAATCCAATTTAATCTTTTTCTCATTATCAATTGCGTTCCAGCACTCGGAGGTGTGCGTGACTAGAGATGTGTGCGAATGAGATGAAGCCAAGAAAGTAGACAGTGTGGCTCTCACATCTTTCCAACCAGCTGCATTTTGAATTGATACTGGACATGAGGATGGCTGACACACAAGCATATTCACAGCCCTTATGTTCACATTCTTTTGCCAGTTTTTTGCACACATTTTAAGCAAACTGACAAATTTAAGGAAAATGCCAAATTTCATTTTACCAGTTTCTCTTTCAAGGATTACAACGAATGAGCAAACGGCTATCACTTTAAGAACATAATGCAAAAAAATATGAATGAACATGATGGTCAAGCAATTTGAGGTTGATAGAAAGATGCAGTCTGTTTGTATTTGCTGCAGCATTTGCTATAAGCAAAGATACAGTTTAGTTTCACACATTAGCAGTGTTTAATAATACCTTCTGTTTAAATGCAAATGCATAGGAAGTATGGATATTCTATTCTGAATCAAAACATGAAGAAAAACTTATCAGATTTGTTCTGACTCTATAGAAATGGAGAAAATTTGTATTAGGGAGGTCAAACATAGCAGTGTCTGTATGTTCCTGTACAACCTCAAACATTACCTAACAAAACATGTTTAAAAACGTAGCTTTCCTGTAAGTCAGTGAACTAATGTTTAGTTTAATCACCACAGTCTCTGAGAAGTGCTTCACATCTGTGTTGCAGAGAGCCGATCACCTTCTGGCACCCGTGAATGGGTATTCAAGCAGAACGATTGGACTATGTTTCACAATTCCTCTGCATTTCTCAGAAATAGCAGGTTTGATTTCACCCTATAAGTTGTATATTTTATTAAAGTCCAGAGATCAGGATTGTTTTTTCAGAATTATCCTTTTGTTGGTGTGAAACCAAGATTTCGCTCTCTCATTGGTTTTTTTGGGACCGTTGTCTTGTTAAAACACACATTCACAGGGCCTTTCCTCTTCAACAATGGGCAATATTACCTATTCAAGCATTGTTATGAATTTAAATCGATCCATGATCCCTGCTATGTGATAAGTTGTCCCGAGATCATAGTGTGAGAAACTTCCCTACAGCATAATGCCTGAGACGACATGCTTCTCAGTTTAATGTGGAATGGATTCAGTCTTCCAGGGGGTCTAAAAAACTTTTTATGGCCCTTCGACCTCAAGGCTAGGTATCCCTATCTCTCATCACTCTCTCATCAGTCCATGAAATGATGCTCCATTTCTCTTTAGGCCAATCAATGAACATTGTCTGGAGCAACCCATTTCACTAAGATTTTCAGGGAGGAGTCCACTGTAACCAGCATGTACAAAGTGGACTACCTTTGTTCATTAGAGTCGCCTGTTTGAAACCTGTTAATGATCATATTAAACAGAATCAGCAGCATATGTTTCATGACTGTTGGGTCTGTTGTTTTTGCGCCCCTTAAATCATTAAAACATGTTTCATTGAATTTCTCTAACCACATCCAGGGCTGAACCAGTAGAATCAGATAATTACTTATTTAGAACCTGTCTGCCAAAATGAAGTGGGTCTTAAAACCAACTCTTAATGCTCAGGTCTGAAGAAATTCTAGAATGGACGAGAAACTGAGAAACTGATATCTATCACTTTAGAAAGGGTTACAAAGATATTTCTAAGGCTTTTGGACTGCAGAGAATGAGAGTGTTAGCCATCATCCACAAATGGAGACCACATAAAACAGTAATGTACCTTTACATGAGTGGCCTGCCAACCAAAATTACTTTAAGAACAACTGATGACCCATCCAAAGGCCTCATTTGCTTTAGTTCCACAATAAAAACAGTAAGTAAAAATGGCATGTATTAGAGAAAACCAAGGCCAAAACCATAAATGACCGAAAAGAACACAAAGCACCATCTCATATTTACTATCTTGATGATCCCCATGACCTGGAGCAAAATATTCTGTGGACTGATGAGGCGAAGGAATTGTACATCCTGTTACAGCTGGTGCAAAACTAAGAGCAAAAAGAACATCATGCCAACAGTCAAATATTGTGGTAAGTCTGATGGTTCCTGTAATTGATTAATCAGTGACTTCCCCTTTCTGCCAGGAAAATTCTGAAGGACATTATCCAGTCATCAAGTCGTAATCTTAAACAATGCCACTAAAATGTGGCAGAACAATGATCTAAAGTGTACCATAAATCCACTCTGGCTCGAAAGCAAGAAAATTAAGATTTTGTAGTTGCCTAGACCTGGCATAAATCTAACTGAAATTATGTGGTCTGACCTTAAATGTGCCAAATTGCTTAAAAAACCTGCTGATATAACAGAATTTAAACAATTCTGCAAAGAAGAGTGGGCCAAAATTCATTCCACAATTATTTAAATGACCCATTCCCAGCTGTTGCTAAAGCTTGCTAGCCGTTGCACCCACCTAGGATGGCACACCTAGTTATTAGGATTAATACCTAATATTTGCTTTTTCACATAGGCCAAGGTTGATTCAGATAGCTTTTTACCATTAATAAATTACATCATCATTTGAAAACCGCTTTGTGAATTTACTCAAATAATCTTTATCTGACAGTAACATTTGTTTGATCATCTGAAACATTTAGGTGAGGCAATAAATCAAAAACAACTTTATACTGTATATAAAAACCATTTGTACATAGTATTAATTATTTATTTATCTAACTGGCCTTAGAACACATTTACATGGCTTCAACGTATGCTGCATGACTTACGACGACCATAACAGACGAATTAATACTACTTCCACCCATGTCTTCATAAATAGTAAATATTTTTCTCACCATTCAGCATGAATGATTAGAGCCCACATAAGCCTTTAATAATCATAAACATCATATGCCACACAGGTCATGTTTAAAAAACTGGCTAATTGACCAGTGTTTTTTAAACATGCTCCTTTGCTTAGCCCTGAATATGCCTTTTCTGAAGCAATAAATCATTTTTAATTTAAAAACAGTATAATTACTATAACCAGTGGAGAGGATTGTTGAGAAGTTACGTAGCATTTCAATGTGTGTGAAAAAAGTCCCTTTCAGTCTGCTTATCTTCTTATACAGAGTGTGAAAGGAACATGCAGAACTGCTAGGTAGAGTATGAGAAGGGCAGACAATTAGCAGTAGGAAACAGCAGAGTTTAAGCCACTAATTGGTTGAACATCATCACATGTTGCAATGGTGGGAGACTGACATTACCTCTTGGGAGCTTTTTGTTGGTTTTACAAGTTCTGGAGTTTTAATTATACAGCACAAAATCATACCTAGGTTTTGGACTCAGTGAAGTTTCTTTACTGTAGCAGAATAAAACCAAACAATAGACCTCTGCGTGATATATTCAGTATTTATTTTGTTAATGGAAAGCTTTTATAACTTATAGATCAATAAATGTGAAATTTCTTATATAATTAAAAATACCTGTCTGGGTACTTTCTTATATTATTGGTTATTTTACTTTTACAATTGAGAAAATGGTGACACATAAAAACTGATCAGAATCAAAGGCGTACCTCAGAGCAAGCTCCCAAAGCAACTGAGGGATATTCCTTTGACTCCCACTGAAATCAATACCTTATTAGGAATTCCACATGGAGGAAAACAGAAGAACTAAATTATTATTTTTTTTTATTCCGCACAGCAGAAGTCTGGAGCACACAGTTTTAGCTGCCTGCTTATTAAATTGAAGAAAAACAGTTGTGGAGTTTGAATCAAATTTAATTGTCACTGTGCTCTGAAATTGGAAAGCAGGTACTGTTTGTTCGAGGATCTCTCATTTTAGGTGCTACACTTCCTGTCATATTAAACATTTTAATATGAACAGAATTTTAATATATTTTACTATTTTTTAAAGTATAACATATTAGCTGTTTTGAACAGTCCAGATATTGAAGTCCGTTTCCCTGTCTGATTCTATAGTGGATCTAATGCCAAAAAGCATTACAATTTAGACCGGTTACATTCACATTACCTAGTCCTCACTAGGTAATGTGAATGCTGGCTGTCCCAACTGTCCTTAGATGTCTTTAAATGTTTCTAATGACAGTATTCTAGAATTTCTAGAATCTTTCGTGTGCATGTAATTGTAATAGACGCTGTAAAGAGAGAAAGTGTAGACAGAAAAATTTTCTAATAATCTTTAATTCTCCTTTGCCTTTTAAATGTCACAATTCCAACGTTTCTCCTTTTGGGACCTGCAAAAGTGAAACTTGTAGTTTTTTAATCATTATTTGCTTTCTCTACAATTATTTTCACTGTACTGCTTCAGAAGTTACATGCTGACAGCAACTTAATAGCTCTCCACAAAATTGTGGTGTTTTAATTCCATACCCTATGTAAACGCATTTTAAAATGAGGATTTGGAATAAAAACATGTGAATAAAAATTAATCTTTCAAGAATAATTAATTTCCATCAACCAAATTGCACTTCACAGGACAGGCTCCTCTTTGGCAAGAAAAATAGTAATTTCTTATAATATTCTTAGATACTAAGCCACTGGATCATTTTACACCACGATTTTAACCAGATTTTAATAATCCCAATAGATTTACTTTATCACACTGTAATTCTGAATAAAAGTTGTACTTTTACATGAGTAGATGAGTTGGAAATAACGAAGTTTCCATCTCCATCCATCTGTGCCTTTGAAGAACAATTGCTAAAGACTTGTAATGATATCGGTCATAGTGACATCTTACCTGTTGCCTTCTCCAGTCATGAGTCATTTTGAACAATACTACCTCTTGAAGTAGCTGGCTAACTTCAAAAAGGAACAGTTGGAATTAAACCTGTGGTACACTAGGGTTTAATGGAGTACTTAGACTGTTGGCATGGTATCACCAGAGATTGGGACATTTGGCGCTGTTTTATAAAGAAAAAACCTTTGGAACATACTAAATAAGAAAAAAAGCTGCCACATTTGCCTCCAGTTTCTACTGTTGTTAGATAGTACAAGCTCTGAAAAGCAACTTATGATGCTAATTGTTATATATTTTATTCCCAAGTGACTTACAGAACACATAAGGTCTTCTAGAGAGCATAAAATAAAACTATAAATTTCAAATAACAAGAATTGTTAAGGAAAAGATGAAGCAAAAATCACAGGTCATCTGCAGTCTTAAATAGATGGATTTTCAAGGCCACAGGAGTTGATATTAGTTACATGGTAGGAGTTAGCACCAAAGAAGACGTCCCAAAGTAGTCAGGCGGGATTGGATGTGAATGCAGAACAAGGATTTAAGATTTTAGGAACGTATTTATATGCAAGTGCAGAGAAATGGGTGAAATAGGCTATGGATGGGCAAAACAAGACCACAGGTCCGCTCTCTTCATCCATAGCCAACTAGAGGCTTTCTCTGCTGCCTCTGTGCTGCTGTAAATGGCCTTCCTTCTCCTTTCTCCTGTGATGGCGAGTGCAGTATAAGCTCTGCAGAGAGACTGTCCTCCAACGCCTCTGCACCCTGCCTCCACAGGCAGGCACCTTGCCTTCCAGTCTCTTCTGTGGCAGTCGCTGACAAGGCCGTCATACTTTTTTCTCTTCCGTTCAAACGCCACCTCCATGCATTCTTGCCATGGTACAGTTCCAGCATGACAATGTTCTTTGTTGTTCTGACACCAAAAACAATGTCAGGTCTGAGGGTGGTGTTAAAAAGATGCTTAGGGAACTTAAGTTGACTGCCCAAAACCACTAACAGCTGCCAGTCCTGTGCAGTGTCGAGAACCCCCAATGATGCTGAAAATGTTATTCTTGGCTTCTCCCTGGCTCTGATGAAGATGATGGCTGGCTTTCTTGGTTTTGACCTACAACAGCTGGCAATGACTCTACAGATGCTCTTTGCGATGGTCTTGATTCCAGCTGTATCTGCCTTGCCCCAGAGCTTTGGGACAGCAACTCAATATGTGCTTGAGTCTCCGCTCAAGCACAGTGGGCATGCTGGTGTATCGGCCAAGCCCCAGCAATGTAGGTTGGAAGGTTTCATGTTGTGTGGCCATGCCGGCCAGAGGTCAGTCCATGAGATCTCCGTCTCCACAACTTGTTCCTATCTGGTCCAGGCACCTTGCTGTCTCATCCCCACTGCTCTGCCCCAGGTGCTCTCTCCTCCTCAATAGCTTTTGTTACTTCATTCTGCAACAGTTGCCACTCATGTTTACCTTGAGCCTCGCCATTAATTTTCCTGGTAGACCCGTCCCATTTACATCCTTTAGTCATCCCTCCAGCCCCTCACAAGTGTTCTTGATGGAGGTAATATCCCAGAGACTGCAGTCAAAGAACTTCCTCAAGCTCTTGATCCGCTTCTCAGATAGGGTAGATATAGGTGTTCCTACAATGAAAAGGCTGAACCTGTCTGTAACTTATCCTTTTTCAAGACCAGTGATTTTGATTTTGTTGGTTTAAACAACATTCTAGCCCACCACATGAGCCTTTTCAACCCCATTAGGATCTATCTGGCTCCAAGGACTGCCTTGGTAGTCACTGTCAGGTCATCCATAAGGGTCTGGATTAGCGGTTGTCGGATTCCAGATTTGAATTTAGGACGTATGTTGAATTGTCAGATTAACCAACATGTCCATAGCTGTTGTAAATAGGATAACTGAGAAAGTGCAGCGTGTAAAGATTCCCACCATCTCCAATCTGTGCAGACACAGAGACCTTCAAACTAAAACTATAAAATAATCCACAGCCGCCCTGGGGTGAGGCTGTCATTCACAGGCGTCACCGAGTCCTCTGATCACCATCAGCAGGCAATTAGGGTAAAGAGTCTTGCCCAAGGACACAATGACTGAGACGGACAGAGCGGGGGTTTGAACCGGCAACCCACCAATCACAGGACGAGCTCCTACCACCCGAGCCTCCAAAGCCATTCAATTTGAGCAATGGATGGTCCCAAGATGAGAAGCTGGGTCTTTCAGCAGGTTTTTGACAGAAATGAAAAGTCTCAATTAGCTTTAGAGGCTTGGGACCATCGAATCCTTCTCAGAAAAAAGACAAGGAAAAAATCATTAACAGTAAAAACTAGGAACTGATATCAAACAGCATACAGAGCAAATGTCATTTTAAAAAACCATGGTATTCACATTTGTTACATGCTCCCGTTCATGAGCTGAATGGATATTGAATTTTAGGCAAATAGTCAGAGAGGGGTGTATGTGGGATGGGTCTCAAACTCCAGGTCAAAGCCTTAAAAATATGTTTGATGATCTGAAACACTCACGGAAACACAGAGACGAAATCTGTAAGGGGGAAAAACATTTCCATAGAACGTTTGCGTCAGCCTTTTGACAATCAGCTTTTCCTCTAAATACAAAGTAAATAATCTATCTCATTCCTACTGAGTATTACCTCACTTTTTCTTACTTCTCTGTTGGTCAGCCTTGCTTTCCCACCAGTGGATGTCAGGTTTGCAGGTTTGGGGTTTGTTTTAAATTCAGGATATTTTACAAGCTGACAGCTGATATCAAAATTAGACATGAAGATAGATGTGATTTGATAACTCACTGAGTTCTCATGGGGACCAGACTGATGTGATACCAACATGGTCTCCATATCCTCTAATTGACGTCAAAAATATATATTTGCAATGATTTCAAAGATGGAGACTTTTCATCTATATTTCTGTCAAAACCTGCCCGGCTTCTCATCTCGGGATATACTGTGGCATCAAAGAGATTTTTCATAGTGGGGTGCCTCTTTTACTCCATTTTCTGTTTTTGTCGCCCTCCTCCAATCACTCTGTTTGCTGTCTTTTAGCATTACTCCTTTTTATAACTTCACTCTCTGCTCATGTGTTGTCAAATGTGTGCAGGATTTAAAGAATGCAGGAGGGCTACTGAAAGACTACGTGTCACATGGGGTATGAATCTGAAAAGATCTGATGGTTTACATGCTGGTTTAATAAATCTATTATTGCTGCATATGTAGCTGAGTTAAGGTTAAGTAGGGCAGGTTTAGAACAAACCAACACTGCATCATATAAAGCCTCATTCTCAGCCTCTAGGCCATGGAAGCAGATTGTGTCTCCCACTGACACCAGCTTTGTTCTGCAACACATATATTCAGACATTACTGATTATGCTTTTAGAATAAAATTAGTTTTGTATGAATGTAATGTAAGATAATTGGTCTAATCCAGAATGCAACACATGCATGAAAGATTATGACCATTCATAGCAGTCCACTTACTTTTTGATGTAAGCATGTAGACATAATGTAACATCGTATCTTTCACCTAGTTTATTGCGCTAGCAACCAATGCAACACTATAAGCAGAGGTTGTGCATGTTACTGATCACAGGCTTATGTGAATTAGGACAGAGAAATGTCTTCTTTGTTTGAGAAACAGAGACTTGCAAATTTATACAACTTAGTATTGCTCAAATTTTATAGTGCTACAACCACAAACTTAATGTACTTTATTTGATAGACCAACTTTAAGTAGGGCATTATAGTGACGGGGCAAACAGGTTGTTCTTAGATTTCATATTTGAGACAGACCATTAAACTTCCCAAAACACCTCAAACTCATTCAGACTGAAGGTAAAAAATCTTTGAATGTAAATTTTTCAGTTAAAGCACAATTTAGGTTTGGACTTTAACAGGGCCATTCAAAAACACATGATTTCAGAAATATTAATAAATTAGAATAAGTTCATTTATTTCAGTAACTCAATTCAATTGATTATTTCCACAAAGACCGATGTTTTCAAGCCTTTATTTCTGGGAATTTTGATGATTTTCTGCTTACAGCTAATGAAAACACGACATTTAAGATTAGACTATTACATCAAACCAATAAAAACTCATATGTAATACAGAAATGTGGGTTTATTGAAAAGTATGTTTAATTTTGCTTAAAGGTTGTTATTTTCAAAAGGTACTTTAATCTGACGAACAGACCTAATTGGAACACATACTCTAATCTATCGAACACGATTGAGCTTTTATCTAAACCAGTGGTGTTCAAAGTCAGTCCTTAAGAGGCCTTCATGTTCTACATGTGCCCCTGATTGAACACACCTTCTTCCACATGTTTGCTGTGCCCCCTAAATGGCTTGCGCCAAACCGCAAACATGACTTCTTATGGCTTTTTTGCCGTTGTTCCCCGAAGATCAGATTTGTACAGTGGCAGCAGATTTTCCCAACTGATCTGTGGATCTCTGCAGCTCCTCCAGAGTTACCATGGACTTCTTGGCTACTCCTCTGATTAATGCTCTGCTTTCCTGGCCTGTTGGTTTGTGTGGATGGCTATATTTTGGCAGGTTTACTGTTGTGTCATTCTCTTTCCATTTTCAGATACCTGACTGAACAGATCTCCGTTATACACTGTTAAAAAAAATAAATGGAACACTTAAACAACACGATATAACTCCAAGTAAATCAAACTTTGTGAAAACAAACTGTCCACTTAGGAAGCAATACTGATTGACAATCAGTTTCACATGCTGTTGTGCAAATGGAAAAGACAACAGGGGGAAATCTTTGGTAAGCAAGATTCAATAAAGGAGTGGTTCTGCAGGTGGGGACCACAGACCACTTCTCAGTACCTATGCTTTCTGGATGATGTTTTGTCAATTTTGAATGTTGGTGGTGCTTTCACACTCATGGTAGCATGAGACGGACTCTACAACCCACACAAGTGGCTCAGGTAGTGCAGCTCATCCAGGACGGCACATAAATGCGAGCAGTGGCAAGAAGGTTTGCTGTGTCTGTCAGCGTAGTCTTCAGACCCTGGAGGCGCTACCAGGAGACAGGCCAGTACACCAGGAGACGTGGAAGAGGCCATAGGAGGGCAAAAACCCAGCAGCAGGACCACTGCCTCCGCATTTGTGCAAGGAGGAACAGGAGGAGCACTGCCAGAGCCCTGCAAAATGACCTCCAGCACAAATGGGGGATGTGCTCACAGCCCAACACCGTGCAGGACGCTTGGCATTTGCCAGAGAACACCAGGATTGGCAAATTTGCCACTGGCGCCCTGTGCTCTTCACAGATGAAAGCAGGTTCACACTGAGCACATGTGACAGACGTGACAGAGTCTGGAGACACCGTGGAGAGCGATCTGCTGCCTGCAACATCCTTCAGCATGACCGGTTTGGCAGCGGGTCAGTAATGGTGTGGGGTGGCATTTCTTTGGAGGGCCGCATGGCCCTCCATGTGCTCTCCAGAGGTAGCCTGACTCCCATTAGGTACTGAGATGAGATCCTCAGACCCCTTGTGAGACCATATGCTGGTGCGGTTGGCCCTGGGTTCCTCCTAATGCAGGACAATGCTAGACCTCATGTGGCTGGAGTGTGTCAGCAGTTCCTTCAAGATGAAGACATTGACGCTATGGACTGGCCCGCCCGTTCCCCAGACCTGAATCTGATTGAGGAGATCTGGGACATCATGTCTCGCTCCATCCACCAACGTCACGTTGCACCACAGACTGTCCAGCAGTTGGCGGATGCTTTAGTCCAGGTCTGGGAGGACGTCCCTCAGGAAACCATCCGCCGTCTCATCAGGAGGCATTGTAGGGAGGTCATACAGGCATGTGGAGGCCACACACAATACTGAGCGTCATTTTGACTTGTTTTAAGGACATTACATCAAAGTTGGATCAGCCTGTAGTTTTCCCACTTTAATTTTGTGTGTCACTCCAAATCCAGGCCTCTATTGGTTAATAAATTTGATTTCCATTGATGATTCTTGTGTGATTTTGTTATCAGCGCATTCAACTTTGTACAGAACAAAGTATTCAATGAGAATATTTCATTCATTCAGATCTAGGATGTTCTATTTGAGTGTTCCCTTGATTTTTTTGAGCAGTGCATATTTAAAGCTTGGAAAACTATTTTATGAGTCAACACTGCTTTAAATCTATTTACATTTTTATCCCTGACCTTTCTGGTGCGTTACTCTTCATGATGCTGTTTTGTTCACTAATGTTATCAAGCAACTCTGTGACACCTTAACAAATAGCTCCCAATAAAATGCTTGTGACTGTGATAAAATGTGAAAAAAATTCAAGAAGCACAGATATTTTCTCAAGGATCCGTTTAGGTTACACATGTACCTGCTTTGCTGGAAGGTTAAATGCAGGTATTTCATCATAACAGGTGGGCTGATTCATTGGATCAGCAGTTCAATCTCAGGGCACTCCATTTGCAGAGGTGTCTTTGCAGAGAACCAGGTTGCTCCCACTCCTTTGCCAGAGTCTTGCATGGCATATGAATGAAGCCTGAAGTATGTTTTGTTTTGTGCAGGTGCTGCACACAGACTCTGCTGAGGTATAGCTACCTGAGGTAGCAGTGTGCTGAGCCTCAAGGGGAAAGTTTAAAATATGCCTTGTGTTTAGTCTTTCCACTTATTTTGCACACCATGGACAAGTCAGATGTCCAAAGGTGGGTTCCATGAGATGAGACTCAAATCATCAATGTGGGTTTATTTAAAAGTATGTTTAATTCCTGCTTAAAGGTTGTCATTTACAAAAGGTACTTTAATCTGACAAATGAGCCTCATTGAAACACATACTCTAATCTATTGAATATGTCGGTGCTTTTATCCAAACCAGTGGTGTCTACATGTGGGTCCACTAAAGGTTAACCGGTAACTACCTTTGCTGCTTGTATGCCCAACTGAGTGCCAACCAAAATATAAAACATTAATTTCCTGAACTGCACCAGAATATTGTACAAACCGCAAAGAAGGGGGTACAGCTACAAAAACTAGACTGCTGCTGACAGAAAAATAAAGTTCGGATAGATAAGGTGGCAGCTACTGACCTTAGCATTCAACAGAACAAGTCTGTGCAGGAAACTGTGGTAGTAAAAAAAGGTTAGAAGAAAAGGGAATGCATGAGTGCCATTTGAATGAGGGAAAGGTATGGAGAAGTTGCAGAGTTATTTGTTAGGTTTGTGAGGCATAGACCTGTAAGAATTATGATTATTGATTAATTAATATTTTTCAAGAATTATAATAGAAAATCATAATTTGAGAAAAATTAATTAAATCCACGTTTTCAATCGGTAAAGTACAGTTTCCTGGTCTTCTTATCCCAGGAACCTCTTGCATGAATATGGCCAATGGGGAGAATCAATGAAAGCCTGCATGTGAGTTTCTTCTCCGGAATTATGCGCTCCAGTTGCGTGATAAACCGGTCCCGGTTTCCAGCATGAAAAGCAATGGTGGGCGTCTCCGGTGCCCTTATATAGTCCACTGTGACATAAGAGCTGCGACGCAATGCCTGCTGGGAGTTGTGGTAGCAGCTGCAATGCCTGCTGAGAGTTGTGGTAGCAGCTGCAATGTCTGCTGGGAGTTGTGGTATGTAGTAGCAAACGAATGGTCCAACAGGCCCACTGTTCCAAAGAACATGATTACTCAATTATGGGATTATTGAATTGTGAGTTTGGGCAGAAGGACTGAAGCATACATTCACTTGCCTCAGTGCATGAAATTACCAATCCCATTCCCAACCTCGGCAACACAGTGATTGTTCAGTAAACAAATTAGAACCAGTTAACCTTTAACATGCCTAAAGTAGCTAAACCAGAGGTCTTTACCTAGATGCTTTTATTGATTGGCTGTAGAGACGAATCCTTCTCCTCTTAACTCCCTCCCATGTCAGCCACTTAAGCGAGCCTCTTCTCCAACCATGTGTGCTTACATAAACAAGTCAGGTATTATAAGCTATATTCTAACAGCAGAGTTAAAGCCAAAAACACTGCTCATGGTCTGCACTTCACACCTACTCAACATCTTGACACTGAAACTATTTTGTTTAGCAGCTCAAATATGATCTTAAAAACATGTTTTTCGCTTGGTTTGCTAAAAAAAAATAGAGGGCAACTGGACTATTTCTCTTGATAAGTTCCTCGTGTAAAAAGCAGCATATTGTGTTCAGCTCAACCAGAGGTAAGTTTAATTTGCTCTATTCAGTGGTGAACAAAAAATGTACACTAAGTGTTTCGGGAGTAACTTTGGATATGCCTGCACAAAAGGGCAGTATATCTTTTACTCGAGGTGAGCAGGGTGATCGCTCTGTATCTGTGTATCCGTGGGCATAAGAGATGCAGTTCACCTGTTGCAGACACACAGTGAGTTTTTGCGCTCTTTCTGGGAACCCATCAATGATCATGTATCCCTCGCTTTAAACACAAGAGATTTAACTAAGAGCTCATGCCTCAACCATCAAAAAATTATACATTAAAGTAACTCTTTTTGCACTCATTTTTATTGGTTACAGTCATATTCAGTAAATATGTATATGCGTTCCAATGAGGCATGTTTACAACATTTGAGCAAGTATTAAACATACTTGCTATGTCCACATTTCTGTATTAAAAATATTTTTTTATTGGTCTGATGTAATATTCTAATCTTAAATGTATTTAAATGAGCTGTAGGTGGAAAATCATCATAATTAACAAGATTAAAGGCTTGAAAACATCAGTCTGGGTGTAGTTAATCTATATAAAGTGTTTCATTAATAAACTGAGTTAGTGAAATAATGAACCTCTCAATAATATACTGATTTAATGAAAATGACAGTATATGCCAAAGATAGTTCAGAGACAAGCTAAGGAAGCAGCAGCTGCATTATACTTCTATATTTTCTCTGTGACCACCTTACAGATAACTTGCTGAAATAACAGCACAGATATTGTCTTTACATGAATAAAGATTGTGTCAGCTAATGTGTTTAAAAAGAAACATGGTATTAGGAAGAACACTGTAGGGTTTTAACCCTCTTATGACCAAAACCGATATGGAACTTTGAGTTATTTAGATTTTATGGCTGCAGAACTATCAAAAAAAGCAATGAATAAGTTTTTCTACCCTTTTTTCCAAGACAATTCAAACTTTCATTACTTGGCAGTTATTCAGAAGTATTGTGGTTTTTACTGTGGAATTACAGTTTAAAGGAAATAAAAACTCACGCAAAATCCGTTTTGTGCTGACAGGATGGAAATATAAGGGTTAAACGTGACTGTGATTAAAAAGCTGTCCTAAATGGCCAACTTTTCAGTCAAAACTCTTTCTGATTTCTGATAATAAAAGCATCTTAAAGTTTATGAACAAATACTAAAGGGGAGAATAAAACAGTGAGTGGCAGGTTACAAATGCTAACCAATGACATAATCACTGCTAATTGGTGAAACACATCAGGACCTACATATATATTGTTTAGATTTCATTGCAGACAAAATATGATAAATGAACAAGAACTTGTTCATGCTGAAGCAGTGAACTCCATTTACAGAATATTTAACTGGTGAAACATGAACATGAAGTAATTCATTGCAACCTGGCTGAATTGAATTTAGAACAATTTATTTAAAAAACCTTTTTTGTCTCTGCCATCAACAGTTTGTAACAACATGAATGCCTTACAGAAAATAACCCGAAGGCAAGATTTATGCATTTTAAAAGAAGTTTTTTAGCAATGTGCTTTAGCTGTTTGTTTTGTCCTTTTTATTGGTTTAGTTAAAAACTGGTCATGATCCAGCTGCATGAAATGCAAATATTTGAAACTTTTCCCCTGTTGTTATGATTTTAATCAGGAGTGTTCATTTATGGTAAGAAGCGACTACAACATTGGTTGCACCAAGTTGTGCATCAACTAATAGCATACAAATTTTGTCAAACAAATTTTTGTTCTCTAAAACTCAGTCTTATTGAAACTATCTGGCTACCACTGCTCGATATTCATTTCAAGATGTAGCTTCATCTCATGTTGAGACCCACAGCTGAGAAATCCATTCAGTGATCAACCCTTATTCCTGACACAATTACACTCTTGGACTCTGCACATCTCCTATTCTGTCTTCAGAATAGTGTGAGCCCTTCAGGCCAGACAGCATCAATAAGTGCCTGACAGTCCTCAGAGGAGCTTCATTCTCAGACTGCAGTGCCAGGATAAAAGACAAATGAAGAATAATTGACTCACAGCTCATGGCCAAAGGGATTAGTATGATAGAACTCTTGGGATCGCTTCCACATTCTTTCAATCTCTCCCTGTCTCGCTCTCTCCCCATTCTTATTCCCTGTTTGTCTGCTGTTGGGTTTCTCATGGCCACCAGGCACTGCCCAGGATCTTGCTGGCCATTAATACTCAGCAGAGACAGGGAAAAAACTTATTAAAGACATCAATAACAGCCATTAGAATCAGAGGGGAAGTTTGTGACCTCATTTAATATGACAACTTAAGGTTTTGTCCACAGACTGAGCTGCACCATGCTTAATACTGAGATTTTGTTTCTCTTCCCTCACACAAAAAACAGGGATGGCAGGAAAGTGAAAGAAAACACTAATTTCAAACATTTCATTGAAAAAAACAGTAATTATTCTGTCTAGGTCAGAAGCAACTCATCATATTTAAGCGCTTATGCTCATAGTTCAGACAAGTGGACCTCATTCTGATGTGTTTATTTCTGGAAAGTGACTACTATGTGTTAGAAAATGCATGTTTCAAGTGTTTCTCCTTTTAAGAGAGATGTTTAGTTGGGTTAATTGAAGAGCACAAATTAAAGTAACCATAAACAAAGGTGCCTGAACCAATGAGCAAGCAGAGCAGCTACTTTCCTAGTGGGGCAACAAACAAAATCTCTTTCTGCTCCACAAAATTGACCCAAAATAATCTGACCACTATGAAACCCAACAAATTTAGAAAGTCTTTATTAATTCTAACTATAATTTTTAAGTGGCAAGCAAAAAAAATAATATTAGAAATAAA
Organism: Crenichthys baileyi; assembly: GCA_036173005.1. Lineage (NCBI taxonomy): Eukaryota > Metazoa > Chordata > Actinopteri > Cyprinodontiformes > Goodeidae > Crenichthys > Crenichthys baileyi. Next base: position 33,854 of record JAHHUM010001465.1, on the reverse strand, counting down.
TGCTCAATTTTAGCCCCACCCTTCTTCCCCTCTGAGTTGGTTCAATCCAACTCCCCGCATAAAAGTTTCATCTTAATATGTTTTTGTCAGTCAGACAGTTCACAGCCTGGCAATTGATAGTTGAAATGAGCAGAATCTCAATCAGTTTTTTTAATGTTGTGACAGTGCTGAATCTCTCTCATTCACCATAAACCTGAGGAAACACAGCAGAAAACTTTTCACATAGATGCTGTAGACTCAGCACCTCTTGTCTGTTTTTTGAACTAAATCTAGCTGTTAGGTCTTTAAATGGGTGCAATAAAATGCGTGCAACATGTGCTAAAGTCTTCTTGTTTTATTTTGTTGTTTTTGATTGAGATGAGTCTTTGGTTATCTATGTAACATAACAAGCAGTTTGTTGTGGAGAAACTGCATGATGCAGCTACTGAGGATGCAGGCCAGATGACCTAGGTGACCAGGTGAGAATGTACAGAATACATTGTGCTTTGAGACAGATGCCAGGCATCAGAGACATTAGTCAGACACAGCTTAAAGCTGACCTGTGTTATTTTGGATCCAAAATTTCTTCGAAGATGCAGTCTTTTTCTCGCCCAGTGAGATCAAGACAAAAATGCTGCTGCGCGCCATGTTCTGTAGCTTAATGAAGTCATGATTATTCCAGCTGCGAAACTCCCCCATCCTAGGAGCTGTCATGAAAACAGGTTAATGCTGTGCATTCTGGGATTTAGAGTTTTACCAGTCTCTTTTGTTCTCTTTGTGTAGTTAAGTCTTTGTTTCCACCCATGGCTTCAGTGTATTTTATTGGTATTTTATATCACATACCAACACATTATAGTACATTATTGTAAATCCAGAACTAAAATCAACAAACATAAAATATGTTGCATGCATATGATTTAATCTAGATGCCCAATCATTTAGGTAAAGCCCCTACAATTGGGTGCTGTAACGAACTCCAGGGTTTTGCCCATTGAAAAAAAAAAAAACACATTGAGATGATAAAAAGTAACAATTAATGTTTAACATATCTGTCTGTTGCAGGTATGTCTTCAGAGTTAAATTCAAATAAAAAAATAAAATTAAGTATATTTTGTTTGCTATATTTGACTTGATATTTTGTTAATATTGATTAACAGAGAGAAACAGTGTCCTGAATGAAAACTGGAGTAAAAGGTTAGGACGACATCGCATATGTATGTCTTTTAGCACAGGTTTGAAATAAAATTTGGACGGAAATACAGATTTACACAGATTCTGCCGGTGTGGTTCTCAAGATGAAGTTCAGAATCTTCAGGCTGATTTGGAGAGATAAAATAATTTGTTGGAGGGCTATGACAAAAAATGCATGCTGGAAAAAAACAACAAGGTTATATAAGCTGATAAATCCTAACTCTGACCCCTAAACAGGGGTATGAAAGAAAATGTTGGTAGTCAGAGTAAAACAAATGTTTTACTACTAGCAAAAAATGATTAGGAAAGTATTTTATTGTCGACATATGTTTCCTATATCTATGCAAGCTTGGATGTGCAAATGGATATGTGCAGCGGGGGGGTCTCCGTAAAAGAGGTTAGGAGCCACTGATCTAAACAATTCCATTGTAGCTGTGGCTCAATGTTCAGGGTCCTTGTTGTGGAAGATAGAAGCTGAACCTCCTCATTAGTCTCAATTCATCTGCAATCTGTAAACTTTTTTCATCTTTAATTACTGAACCTCTGCTCAAGTCTTTTATAAGTTCTAATTGGTTTTCTAACTAATCGGTCTGTATTTACGTCCATCCATCTTACCATTAACTCTGATGAATTTTGCTGCCGCTGCATGATGCCGCATGATGCCGCCACTGCTGCCATGTTTCACAGTGGAGATGGTGTGTTCAAGGTGATGTCCAGTGTTAGTCTTTTGCCACACACAGCGATTTGGGTGTTGACACAGCTTAATTAACTATCTAGATGAGGGCGCAGCGGTGGTGCAAGGGTAAAAACGAGGATCTATGTATAAAAGCTTCAGTCCTCGACGCAGTTTGTGACCTGGTTTGACTCCCGGTCCAGGCACATTTAGCACCATGTCCTTCCATCTCTTCACCTCCTTCCTGTCAAATTACTAAATTGAAATAAAGGGCTAAAAAAAAATCTAAAAAAAACTATCTAGATGACTTCTGAAGACCATTAGTTGAACTTCACTTTATTTAGGGGTATCAGAATAAAAAGAGCTGAATATGAATTGTTTACATAAAACAATGTATAATTTTTCTTCCACCTACTGGTACTTATGTGCTGCTTTGTATTGGTCTACCTCATAAAATCCTAATGAAGTACTTTTATGCATGAGCTTGTAATGTGAAAATATGAAGAAGTTCCAGAGGTATTAATACTTTTCCCCCAAACATAAGAGAATAGCTGTTACAATTAATTGCACTGATTTATATGAAAGGACAGTATTACTTGTTATATAAATAACAGTCACATGGATGTTGGAAGTTAAGCAGTAACATGTGTACCCTAACTTGGAGATCAAGCAGAAACAGTTTCCACCGTTAGTAAAAGCACACTTTCCACGTCACTGCTGTGTTTTTACATGCATTAGCAATACAGATAAACACAAGGATTGGACAGACCTAATCAGACTATTTTGCATCAAGTTTAATTTAGCTCATGTTCTGAATTCATTTAAAAACTCAATGAGAAAGCAGTGGTACAAAAGCAGTGCACATTGCAGCACTTAAGCCCTGGTTTATTAAGTTCCTCCAGAGGACAAGGTCTTTTATGTTATACTGATGGACCTGCTGTGGTTGATGATGTGGCCCTCAGTGCAGAAAATTACCAATTAATCAAATCACCAAGCAGCACTTAGCAGGGCACAGAAACTTTATCAGTGATTACTATTCCACCCTCTCGATCCTCATCATATTTTTTAAATGAAATTTAAAAACGGTTAAATTATTTACACTGTCGATCGACTCCATCTGTATCTCTGTTCCCTGGTGAATGGGCTTGGTTCTGAGGAGGATGTTGATTGATATCCTGCATGGACCTTGGCTGGTGATTAAAGGTAAAGCTGGACGTTTCATGGTCATTCAGGTACTTTTTATTCATATTATGTGCTGTGTACAGGTGGGATTATAAGGATATATTAACACAGAATTAGCTGAATGTGTGGAGACTTGGGTGCCTGGTAAATTATTAGCACATGAATTGTATTTCCAACAAATCTATTTATCACAGAAGCACTTTTATAACAACCTAATGAGACATTTTTTGGCTCTGTGTGATCCCCTAAATTTCCATGTCTTGTTATTTCTGCCTCCCGGTGATTTTCGAGACACAGAGAGTTAGGCAACATTTAAAACCCCAGCAGTACAGATAACCTCCAAATTGCGTACTAGATCAGAGCTGCAGCGGCTGTTTGAATAGCTCCTAGATTGATTCATTTTTAATTCTGCCGTAAAACCGATGGCACAAAAAGGGGTCACATCTTTGCTTTCTCTCATCAAACTGCATATTACTGCACTCTGTGTTGTTCACTCTTTGATTCAGTAATGTGAATAATCTAATGGATGGTATCCCTTTTGTGCTCATGTTCTCTAACCTATAATCGGGCTAGAAAAACAGAAATAGGCTGTCATTTTTAAAAATAAATTCTGGGCCAAAAAGTAGCTAGACATATAAATTGGAGTGCCATTGAAGGCAGCAAAATAATAGAAGCGATTTATTTAGTAACTTATCAATTATCAGTTATAAAAAAATATTTCTATGTTAATCTTTAATTATTGTATGTCTTTGCTATCATGCTTATTTAATATTTAAACTAGCAATTTTCAATCATACTTTTGTTTTGTTTTTTCTATTTTGTGTTTCGTTTGTTTTAAAAAAAAAAGTGAATTATTTGTTGTTTAATTCTATTAATTTCTATTACCGGCCAAATTAATTTAAAACATGTTTGTTTCCTCAAAAATGTATCCATCCATGTTCTATAGTGGCTTCTTCCATAAAGGGTCACGGGGGAGCTGGTGCCTATCTCCATCAGTCTACAGGCAAGAGGCAGGGTACACCCTGGACATGTCACCAGTCCATCACAGGGCAATACAGAGACCACACAGGACAAACAACCATGCACAAGCCCATTCATACCCATGGGGGAATTTAGAGAGACCAATTAACCTAACAGCCATGTTTTTGGAATATGCGAGGAAGCCAAAGTACCCAGAGAGAACCCACGCATGCACAGGGAGAACATGAAAACTCCATGCAGGAAGACCGATGGTTGGGAGTCAAACCGAGGACCTTCTTGCTACAAGGCAACAGAGCTACCAACTGCATCACCATGCATCCCCTCAAAAATATATCATTTTTCAAGTTATTTTACTGCCCTTTTACTTCTTCAGCACTTATATATTTTCTACTCTTATATATCCCCGTTTTATTTTTTGACCAAAAAGATTTCCCTGAGCCCATTTATTTCTGTCTTCTTTTTTAGGAAAAGAAAGATGGGGGTGGGACAGAGACAGAGGGGCCAGTCTTTGGAAGAGTGTCACCACCTCCACATAGAAACTCAACTGGTAACCAGGATAGAAATCATTCTTAAATGTGTTTACTTTAAAAAGATTATTATAATGATAAATAATGTTGTTGTCATATTTACCAGGCTTTATTTCTGAAAAATGTATAACTGAATATGTTTAAAGAAATGTTTAAATATGCAGATGTAATGCTGAAGTTATTGAAATATGTTTTCCCTGATTAGATTGCGAATACAGTTTGTTGCTGAGGCATCCTTTTACTTTGAAAGTGGGTCCATCAAAATAAATTCCTCTTAGTATTTAAGCAAACTGAAGTATTCCATCAGTAACAGTTGGCAGGATACAGTAAACTATACCGACTAACAGTGCTATCTACCAACAAAACCACAACACTCCTGACAACATGACAGAAGTTAGCCGCTGCTATCAGCTCTTTTCCAGAACCAGGCAGGCATAAGGAAGGTTCAGCATCTACTTCCGTGAGGCTTGACCTCAGCCAATAGGAGAGAAGCTGAGGCGGTGACACTGTTCCAAATACCACCCCCTCCGTCTCTGTCCCGCCTGTTCCTATTTACATTTCCAGCTGCGTGTTGAGTCGGAAAAGACAATACAGCGACCAAGGAATATGAAAATGAAAGACAGAAATAAATGAGCAGAGGGAAATCTGTTGGGTCAAAATATACAACTGGGATTTATTAGAGGAGAAAATATATCAGTGCCTAAGAAATAAAAGGACAGTAAAATGATTTGAAAAATAATAAATTTTAAAGAAATAAAAGGGCTGGGATAAATAAAACAGGAAAAAAAATCACGTGTATTAAATAAACAAAGGAAAAGAGTTCAAGAAAAAAACTGTGATTGAAAATTAGGGGTTGAAATAAAAAAATAAGTGCAATAGCAGCTACAACAGTTAGGATTAAAACAGAAAAATATATGTATATCTGACCAATTAATCAATTATTTAATAAATCTGAGTTTATTATTTTGTTGCATTTAATGGTACTCTAATTTATATGTCTAGCTACCTTTTGGCCAAGTAATTATTTTATTGAATCATTTATTTATTTCTTTATTAATTCTTAATTATTGTAGGACTGGCCCTCCATATATACAGTCCTAAACTGTACTGCTGCATCAAGGGTGTGGTGATAACCTGGCAAACATATGATACCTTGCAAAAGGATTCAAGTCTGGCCTTCATGGTAGAGTGGCAAGATGAAAACCAGACAGAACGACTTCCATAAGAAGTCACACTTTTTGTCACAAGCCATGTAGAGATACTTGAAACATGAGGAAGAAGGTGCACCAGTCAGATGAGACTAAAATACAATGTTTAGGCCTACATGTGAAACACTGTGTGGAGAAATACTCATTACTGCATATTACCTTGAACACACCTATGTTGAAAACAGTAGCGGATGCTGGTCTTTCAAGGAGGGGAAGCTCAATTTCAAGATTGCTGATTCACTCATTTCACTGTAAATCAAAAGGGATTCAGCCTCAGACAAATCATCCAATCATCATGCAGAAACTGAGTGTCTAGGCCAGCTGAGGCCAGCCCACTGCCCCATAGACCCCAGAGATGCTGAGCGTCCGATGGGCGGGACAAAGCCCAGCATTTTTGCTTCGCTATTGAACTCACTGTTTAAAGCACTGTGAAGCTGTGGGAATGAGTGAGAGGAGAGCCGCGTCGTTACCAGTGATAAGAAGCTGATTCTGAACAAAAGTTGAGCATGTTGTAGCACATATTTAGTCAATGACATGTACAGGGGTTGGACAATGAAACTGACACACCTGTCATTTTAGTGTGGGAGATTTCATGGCTAAATTGGACCAGCTTGGTAGCCAGTCTTCATTGATTGCACATTGCACCAGTAAGAGCAGAGTGTGAAGGTTCGTTTAGCAGGGTAAGAGCACAGTTTTGCTCAAAATATTGAAATGCACACAACATTATGGGTGACATACCAGAGTTCAAAAGAGGACAAATTGTTGGTGCACGTCTTGCTGGCGCATCTGTGACCAAGACAGCAAGTCTTTGTGATGTTTCAAGAGCCACGGTATCCGGGGTAATGTCAGCATACCACCAAGAAGGACGAACCACATCCAACAGGATTAACTGTGGACGCAAGAGGAAGCTGTCTGAAAGGGATGTTCGGGTGCTAACCCAGATTGTATCCAAAAAACATAAAACCACGGCTGCCCAAATCACGGCAGAATTAAATGTGCACCTCAACTCTCCTGTTTCCACCAGAACTGTCCGTCGGGAGCTCCACAGGGTCAATATACACGGCCGGGCTGCTATAGCCAAACCTTTGGTCACTCATGCCAATGCCAAACGTCGGTTTCAATGGTGCAAGGAGCGCAAATCTTGGGCTGTGGACAATGTGAAACATGTATTGTTTTCTGATGAGTCCACCCTTACTGTTTTCCTCACATCCGGGAGAGTTACGGTGTGGAGAAGCCCCAAAGAAGCTGTTGCATGCCCAGAGTGACGCATGGGGGTGGATCAGTGATGGTTTGGGCTGCCATATCATGGCATTCCCTTGCCCCAATACTTGTGCTAGATGGGCGCGTCACTGCCAAGGACTACCGAACCATTCTTGAGGACCATGTGCATCCAATGGTTCAAATATTGTATCCTGAAGGCGGTGCCGTGTATCAGGATGACAATGCACCAATACACACAGCAAGACTGGTGAAAGATTGGTTTGATGAACATGAAAGTGAAGTTGAACATCTCACCAGATCTAAATATTATTGAGCCACTTTGGGGTGTTTTGGAGGAGCGAGTCAGGAAACGTTTTCCTCCACCAGTATCACGTAGTGACCTGGCCACTATCCTGCCAGAAGAATGGCTTAAAATCCCTCTGACCACTGTGCAGGAATTGTATATGTCATTCCCAAGGCGAATTGACGCTGTATTGGTCGCAAAAGGAGGCCCTACACCATACTAATAAATTATTGTGGTCTAAAACCAGGTGTTTCAGTTTCATTGTCCAACCCCTGTACACACAACAGTATATATTTGATCACTTATTTTTGACATTTTAGGGGAAGCTGAGCTTCCCTTGCAGTCTTAGAGTGATCGCCACTGGTTGAAAACACATTAGTGGCAGCATGACGCTGTGTGGATCCCTTCCTTCAGCAGGGACAGGTAAGCTGGTGACAGTTGATGGGAAGATGGATGGATCTAAATACAGAGCAATCCTGGAAGACAACCTGTTAGGGGCTGCAAAAGAGTTTAGACTGGGGAAAAGTTTCATCCTGATGGATGACCACATCCATTCCTGATGGAATGGTTTGGATCAAGCATATTTAGTATCAGCTGTCCAGACCAAATCCAATTGTGAAAACTACTGTTTACAGATGTACTCCATTTCGTTTGAGTTTAGGCTATTTTGCAAAGAAAAATGGGCAAACATTTCTGTATCCAGATGTGCAAAGCTGGACTTGCTTTTGTAATTAAGACAAGTCAAGACAGACTTTCATGATCCCACACTGGGAAAATTCAGTTGTTAAAGCAGTGAAAGAAGTGAAAAAAGAACAAGAATAACAAAACAAAACAACAGGCAATAAAAACTACTAAATTAGAAGTAAGACCAGAAATTAAGATAAAAATATACAGGGATTCAGATTATGTGCATAATATGTGAATTGTTATCAACATTACTGACACTGCACAATATAAATGTAATCCATATTTTAGTTTTTTTTTTTTTTGTAAAAACTATTTTGAAAACCATGTGTCATTTTCTTCCACTTCAAATTATATTGATCAAACTAAATGTGTAGCTTGAAATACTATTAAAACTTCTCCACACCTGACAAATAATGCTTTTTGTTCATGATTACCACTTAATTCCGCCTTGTTGTCCACAGGTGTTGCCATAACCCATGGATAACAAACAGACCACTAATCTGTTTGTTTGTCTTGGAAACTAAGCAATTTGATGAGTTATGGAAATATATGCAGGGGGAGAAATATTAAAGTGTTTTGTTCATTTCCAGCCTGACTTATTTTTACAAGGATTTTATATTATAACCTATATTCATTTTCATTTAAATCCTATTTAAGTCAGCTCTGGTATAGACATTGGTGCGGATCACTTTAGACATATAATTTAACAAAAAGACACACAATATTATGTAGATTATGAATAGACTGGATTGTATAACTAAAAACCATTGTGTCAATTAAAATGTCATTGTGTGTATAAACAGTTACTTTTGGTCTATTTTTATATATATATATACAACAAAATAGCCCATCCCTGTTGCTTAAAGTGAGAAACAAAGATTTGGTGTTGTAAAATTGTGTAATTTATTCTCATGCACACACTTCAGCAGTTTAAACATGGTGCTGCAGGCTGAATAGAGAAAGCTCAAGGAAATTAATGCATCATGCTATCATAGATTTTAACCACCATTTATTATCCCTTTTGTGGGTATTGTGTGTTACATTTGTTGTGAAGCCATTGTCTGATTTTAGGTTTTATATATATCAGAATATTAGTCTCACTGCTGTCAGTGGAAGATGCTCCAAGCATTCACTGTACAGAATTGAGTGAATTTTGATTAGTGAAGATAGAGCACCTGCATGACTTTAAATCCAGTAGCTTCTCCACAGAAGTAACGCTTGGTTCGTTATTTCTCTGTTTGGCTGTGTCACCTTCCTGAGGGGGCATCAACAGAGCTATTTCTGCCTATAATAGGTTCTCTGTCTTTTAGAAATGTCTTCTGTGTTTAACCTTGTCTCATTTCTGGACAAAGCCATCGAAGGAGCTAATGCTGCCAATATGATTTATTTTATTTTTTTTAACCATAGATTGCAGGACAAGACCCGAACATCTCTGTTTAAATATGCATTCTCCGATGCAGCCAGAAATGAAGCACCTGCTGCCATTACCTTTGATTACCTTTCCTTTAACATTGAAAGAATAGGATATACCAATGGTGTTCAGTGCAATGTATCATATACTTTCTGGGAACAATTCCTGTGTCCTTTGAAGAGCAGTGTTAAACAGTGCTACAGGCAAGGTAATGCTTCTGCAAGCCAGGGTGGAGTAAAGCCTTCACAGATCTGCCAGATGGATTGTGACATTATATGTTATATTTTTGACACAGTCTGGTTTTCGGAGAAGTTACACCTGGTTTTAAATCATAGGCTTTCTGTGGTGACCAAAAGGGACACACTCAGATATACCTTTGCTTTAGACTGATGGCAATCTGTCTGTTCTTAATAGGGAATCTGCTCACTTTCATGTAAAAGCCACCTTAGCAATATCGTTATTTTTGACCTGTTACATTTTCATTCAAGTCCAAACTCAGCTCTAAAGTCAAATCTGAATGGTATAGAGCTGTTTAAATGGAAAAGCTACAGCAGTGCCGGGGAAATCATGCCGCATTCTAAGTTTTCAATCAGCATTTCTAGCTTTGTGCACAAAAGAAGGTAACAGTCTGGGCAGGGAAACACCTATTGGTGGTTTAGAGTGTAGCTTTAAAAAAAAGGAAAAATAACGTAGCTATGGCAAATGTTTTCAAATAAATATGCTGAAAAATGCTTTATCTTTGATGTGAGTCTTAGGACAAAAACACTTAGTAACATGTAATTTACTCTGAAACGCTCCCATAAATGATACAACTAAAAGGGGAAAATCGTATTTTCCAACAGTAACTTTTATGAGCAGTCAGCTGCTTCATGCACTCGCTGTGTGGGTGTGTATACATCAGATTCGATGATGGTGTTGTTCCCTGGGAGGGAAGCAAAACACACACAGTTAGTATATGTGTGTGTGTTTAGGAGGCACTGGAGGCTTTCCTAGTCGTAAACTAAATAATTTTGTTTTTATATCAATTACTGTTTATATCAATTACATCTTTAAATGTCTTTGAAAAAGCAGGTTTCAACTCAGGTTAGGACTCCATTGATTTAGTCACTACTCTTGAAGGATGTTCAGTGGTTGCTTTTTTTTTTGTACCAAAATGACAAAAAGGGCCAAATCATTTTTTTTTCAGATCAAATATGTAGTCTTGTCATGCTATTTCACCACAGATCTTCCAGTTGGATTGAGATCCCAAATGTTTGCTGGCCCTGTCATTGAGCTGATCTGCCTTCCTTCAAGAGAAGTTGTAATGCCCTTTCTTTGGTGAAAAGATGCTGAAAAAATGTTACATCATTGCCACTACCTACTTTAGATTGAAGGACTGAGAAACTTGTCAATCTGGGCACTTACAGTAGAGGTAATGGCAGCTATCTGCCCAGCTCCCTCACCTGACATGTGGCCGTATCAACAGCCTCTTTCTCATAACGATTTCCTCCTAGGTGTACAGTACAATAGATGTATTCTCTAAGCAGCGTTCATTCATAAATCAATAATCAAGCCACACATGGGAGTGCTGAGCAGGGTCAATTGAGACCATTATGCATACAATCAGTGTTTTCTTCTTATTCCAAGTTTCACCACTTCCGAAGATACTACACTCAGGGTAAGGGTTAGGGTGAGGGTTAGGGTCTTCTTTTTAGGTGTTAATTATGTTTCTAGATTGTCTATTCTGTGCTAATTGCTCACAATTCAGTTTCAAACAATGACATCTGTTTCTGTACATTTGGCTTTTGTGCATATCCTGGTTTCAAGGCATATTGGTTTGAATTTTCTGCTCTGTTGCTTTCATATCTTTCCTGACCTACTTGTGTCTTTCCATTTTACAAACTTCTCATTTTGGCTTCACATGCCTTAAATTTTTGACACGGCTAACTCTAAACAACCAGTCAACACTTGAGTTGTTTTACTATGTCCAGGAGTATTGGAATCCTTTCCATTGTTTGAGCTGACGACTCTCTCATTTGAGTCTGCTCTTCTTAAGGTCTTTAAGCACTATCTTTTCACCGGTGACTAATTGCCTTCAATAAACTTGTACAGGTATTTGTATGTTTGGTGTTTTCTCAAGAAGCCAGAAAGTTAAACTTTAGCTGCATACTTTTTTCTCTGCAAATATCTGTCTCATCTGCTGTTTCAGTGAAGTCACTAAAACAATTTAGTTTTCTAACAGCTTCAGCAGTTGCATGTGCAGACACGAAAAATTCCCCTGCTGTAGCTCCTTAGGCCTGTGGCCTCTATGTTACCTCTCTGACTCACAGCCTTTTTGTCTACTTTGAGAGTTTTTGTGGTTTTTGGGGTGGCATCTACTCAAGAGGAAGAGCGTCCATCTGGCAGTTAGAAGATTAGGGTTGGATTCCAGCTTCCCCAGCTTCTCCCAGCTTTCCCTGTTGCTCAAGTGTCCTTGAGCAACAGACTGAAGCAGATGCTGCACTTGATCTGTCGATCTAGTCTGTAAATGTGTATTTTGTTAGAGAGTGTATAGCATGTCAGGAAACACGAGAAAAAACTTATTTAAAATCCCAAAATGTGTTGGATCAAATGTCAATCAACATGGAAAAATGACAAATGAAACTAGATATGAAAGCAAGCTTCTAAAAAGATGTCAGATGTAATTTCTTTATGGAACAACCTTTATGAAAACTGGCACAGCCTTTTCTTCTTACATACCTGTCTTCTTGGCACTCTCACACCCCATCTCCTTAGGGTTAGGGTTGTGATTTAAGTACAACTTGAGTCCATGTCTTTCCAGTCATGCCTAAGTCACAAAATCAAAAACTTGAGAACTCATTTTGCTCTAAAGACTGAATATTTTTATGGGACTCAAGTTCCAGACCTCAAGTCCAAGTCAAGTGTTGTTTCATGTAATTGGGGATGAAAGTAATCTGATCGTAACCCCACCGCCCAAAGCTCTGTCTGAGATGCACATATTCTCTTGTAAAAGAGTGCATTTAATTTATTTGCCACGGAGGTTCACAGATGCTGGCTAATAATGGTTCATAACAAACTGTTAATATTAGTTGTAGCATCACAATGTGAGCACATAGTGTTTCTTTCAACCTAAAATCTGCATTAAATAACTTTGGGTGTTTCAGAACATAATAGACATAACTTATCTTTGAGGTCTTATCTCTCACTGTTAACACCATTATAACCAGACATTAACCCGACAGCAGGATGGCAGCAGAGTGCATAGTATATTTATCAACCAGCATTAGTAGGATATATATGCTACCTGGGTGCATAAAAAAGATTAAAGGCTTAAGGGAAATTTGTGGCAAAAGCCTACAAAGGGGCTGAAGACACTTCCAGTGCTTCAAAAATAATAGTAGTTCTTGTTAAACACATTCAGACATTCAACTTTATCTCTCACTCACTACATTGCAACATGCTTTTTATTTTGTAATTTATCATGTAACTTGAAAAATGTACACAGATTATGCTTGACAACAAAGTTTTATAAAGCAGCTTTAGAGCATGGTTTCTAAATAATCTTAAATAAGGAAAAGCCTTCAAACCCTATTTAGTTCACCATGAGGAGAATCAGAACAAGGGTCATGGACCATTAACGTGGTGTTAATGTATCATTACAAAGACACTTCCGTTCTTCAGAAGTCATTAGTCAGAAATTACATTTTGAATTAAATTGTTAAATTATGCCAAAAATAAAACAGTACATGAATTATATTTATAGTTACAACAGTACAGTGTTATAGGAATGTTATAAAGAGAAGTTTTTCAGTTTAAAGCTGCAGTAGTTAACTTTTGTAAAAATTAATTTTTTACATCTTTGTTAGAACTGTCACTATGTCCTCACAGTAGAATATAAGATCGATTACCTGTGATAAAAAAATCAAGCTCCTCTGGCTCTTCCCAGTGGTCCTACTGCCATTTGCAGAAATAGGAGCAGTGTATTTGCAGAATTACACCGCTCCTGCTCAGAAACAACACTACAGTAACGAGAGTAGAGACTTGATATGGACTTTAAATAAATTTGTTCTGAACATCGCTGAAGGAACCTGCAATCATCTTTGTTCTTATATTCACTCACCTTAGGGAAGCTAATTTTAAGCTACAGGACTTAAACGTATTCTTTGCGCAACCTTACCAAAGTCTCTGTCCCGATTGCTCATGGGTTTAATATTTAGAGCGTTTGTCCCTGAGTGCATTTGTCAACGTCAATCAGGCTTTTGATGCTGTTTTTGGAATTTTTGCTTTTTTCTGAATGGCCGTTCAGTCCATGTTGTCTCACTGTAGATAACACCTTTAGTCAGCATCTTCACAAAGTGTTTTGCTTTTATCCTGGGGTTGATTCATACATTTTAAACTAAAACATGTTCTTTTCTGGGACAGAGAACCCATCTCCTACCTGAACAGTATGATGACATTCCCATGCTGGTTAGAACTGCATCTGGGTATTTGATCATACGAGCATTGCACATTCAGGCCTCTAAAAAGTGTACCCAAGGATGAACCAGGTTTGCGGAGGTTCATAGTACTCCCTCTAATATTTCGGCTGATTTTGTTTTTTCAAGATGTCACAAAAACCAGTGTGTTGACGTTGTACCTTGAAATACATTCACAGGTTAGTTTTCAAATAAGTCGAATGTTGTGACTTAATTAATTTATCAGTAGCTCACAAAACAAAACAATATTCTTAAAATAATACTTCATTATTCTGTCATTTAACAAATATAAATTATTTTGCTAATCCTAACTGACCTAAAACAGGAAAAGTTTAGTCTGATTTAATGTCAGACAGTAAGAAGTAAAGATCGGGACATTTTCTATAGGGTTTGGAAACATCTTGTTTCAACTGTAAAAAAGTTACAATGAGTGCAAAAGTACCAAATGAATGCAATATTTTTACCCTTACCTAACATGTTTGTTGCAGTGCCAAATTTACTATATTTTCACCATTTATGGAATGAATTCTCAACCATACCCTCTTTGATGTCATTGTGGGGTCTTTGATCTTTTGTCAACCTCTTGCTTAGTAGTGCTGAAGGATTTAGAGTCTTCAGACACAAGTGTTACAAAGAAAACACTTAAAATTAGACACATGTCGAGTTACCGAAACTGCGAGACCACCAGCATTTGGGGCATCAGAACTAAACTTGGAAATACTTTCAAAATTCTTGTCATTTCTTGAAAGATTTTTTCCCCAGTTAATTTATTATTGTAATTACATGTTGTTCTGTAAAACAGGGAAATTATGAACTATGCTGAGGAAATGTAACAGTCTTGAAAGAGTAGGAACAGGCTTTGAATCCTCTTTTTGATTTCCTAGTAATTGTCCTTTCTCCAGCACAAAAATATGCAGCCTCAAACACTCAAGAAAGACAGACATCCTCTTTCTTACAACTTCAAACAGCAAAAGTGAGAGTCGGTGCTGTATATTTCAGTTTTCACAATGACTATTATAAGTCGAACATGCTATGGCTGAACTGAATCCTAAGAATCATCCTGCTTTACTTCTTCAAGTTGGGTTTTATTGCTCTGATCAGTCACACTGTATGTCAATGATTTTGTCGTGAAACATTCGCAGTACATCAGTGGAGCATGAATACTTTAAAATGGTAATAAAGCGAGCATTTATGATAGCTGCAATTATGGCGACCCACTCCCCATGCAGCCTTCCAGTTAAATTACTTATAATTATCACCATGTTGACACATTCTTGCTGTATTATGGATGAAGAGAGATCATCAGCCGCAGTATTTTTATTGTGTTTTAGAAGTATTGCCAAGCATAACAGAAAGATTACAAAATGGAAAACTGAACTTCACCGGCAGAAATATGGATTTCCATACATGGAGAAAGAAAATCTAAACAAATTTTTATTGCTGGGATATAAATGTGTTTTAATTACATAGACCTTATGAAGACAGTTTAAATGTGTTATAAACTTTCTTTACCCCCAAAACATATTAAATATAGCCACTACATCAGGAGCATTTAAAGCTCATTTACTAGAATTATGGATGCAACTGGAATGCATATCAGCATTATGCTTCACTTGGCATTTAATACATAACTTCAGAAAGTACATCACTACATTGTACAATGTAATAGCAAAGGAAATGTGAAAACGTCAGAATTAACTAAATTCTAGGGGTATTACTGTAGGTGATATCATAGTGTCGCGGCAGGTAAATTGCCACAATATTGTCGTGGTCTTATCACGGTATATACAGTGTGTTTTGAGGCAAAAATAATAGGTTTCAGTCCTCTCTAGCAGATCATAGCATACAAAACTACATAGACCATGATCCTTTGCAGCCAATGCGCTCTTTCGATTGAATGGGAGCCCACACTACAGAAAAACAAACATGCACACAGCATGGATACGGAAGACAGCGATATCGATGTTGTGAATGCCCCAGCGGCTTTTAAAGCTGAGGTGTGGAAGCATTTTGGTTTCATCGTGTTAAGAAACGAGAAAGGAGAAAAGGTGACGGACAAACAACAGACAATATGTAAACACTGCCAGTGCGGTACACATCGGAAAATACGAGCAACTTCTGGAGTCACTTGACAACCAGGAAGTTTCAAGAAAGTTGCAAGAAAGTGAGTCCAGTCGAGGCCAAAAAACTCTGCATGAAGCATTTTCAACAGTGCTGCTTCACAACAGCGTGAAATCTCAAGAAATAACAAAATACACGCAAAATATATAGCGAGTGCTATACATCCATTTACAAGTGTGGAAGGTGTGGAGTTCAAAAAATTAGTGTCTCAGCTGGAGACTAAATATAAAATGCCACCACGATCACATTTTACTCAAACCGTTTTCCCTGTTCAATACAGCGAGACCAAAACTGATGTAAAACAGAGCCTTAGGCAGTCGGAGTGAATCTCACTCACCACTGACAGGCGGACATCAAGAGCGACCCAGGGTTACATCACTATAACAGCACATGCTATGACGACTGAATGGGAGATGAAAAACTTTGTTCTATAAACGGCGGCTCTTTTTGAATCACACACTGGAGCCAACATAGCTGAAGTATTAAAATCTGCCATTAAAGAGTGGGAACTTGACAAGATTAACAGACAAACAGGAATTGCTGTCGTGACAGACAATGCATCAAACATGAGTAGCAGTAAAGGAAGCTGGGTTGTCTCCACACAACAAGTGCACACACTTTATACCTGGCCACTTTGTCCACAGCTTTCATGTAGCAGCTTTTTTTCACCGCAGTACAGCAACCACAGCTGTGCTGACCAGTAAACAAAAACTTTTAAACCTTCCAGTGCACAAACTTATCATGAATGTAGCAACTCAATGGAACAGTTCACTTCAGATGATCGAGCATCACTTGGAGCAACAAGAAGCAGTTGCTGCAGCCCTTCTGAGTGATGAACTAAGACCTCAAGCACGTGATGTAGACACTTTAGACAGAAGTGACATTGCAAATACTGAGGACATTGAAAGGCTTCTCACACCAATTAAAAAAAGCTACCACTGTGCCATGTGAGGAATCCCAGCCTACAATATCCCTCATTTCACAAATGATACAAGAAAGCATAGCACCTCATGCTCAAGAATCAACCGCCATTTCCCAGATAAAGGTAACAATATTGAAACACTTGGCAGACAGATACCAAGGAGAGGATGACAAGTTCTTGCACTAGAGCAGTGCCTTGGATCCCCGGTTTCGGACCGTGCATCATCTGACCAGCAGTGTAAGAGAGGACGTTTATGTAAGATTAAACTTGAAAGCATCTCAAATGGAACACCAGGTATTTATTTTCAGTGTAGTTCAATGTAGTATTTGCTATACATAAAAATAAAATAAGACATTGCTCTTTTTTTCTCTATGCCCTTTCAAAGAAATCCAGATGAAGATTAAGTGCCACCTCCACTCTGCCCCCGTCCTACAAATGCACATCTAGTCTGCAAAAGGGACCCCTCCATCAAAGATACAGGCTCTTGCGGAACTCCTTGGGGGTTCTTTTAGCCAAAGTGACACACAAGTGAGAGTAGGGAGTGAAGCAGAGCTGATCTTGTATCGTAAAGAGACCACAATCTCACTATCTGACTGCCCTCTGAAGTGGTGGAAAAGCAATGCAGACAAATACCCACTCCTGTCATCTTTAGAAAAGATATATCTTTGCATACCAGGTACCTCAGTACCCAGCGAAAGGGTATTTTCAACAGCAGGGGACATTGTAACTGCTCAAAGATCTGCCCTTCTCCCCTCTAATGTTGACATGTTAATCTTTCTAAGAATAATTAAAACTGACCTAGTAGGTTAGAATAAGCTTGCTTAATTTCTGTTTTGATGTGCCTAGGTATTTTTTATTTATTGTCTACTAATGACTAGGCAGTTTTGTGCCTAGAAAATTTTATTTATTCAATAGGCTGTTTTTTAAATGGCTGGGTAAAGTTTATTTATTCATAGGTTGTTACTTCAGCAAAGGTTATGAATAGAAACCTTCAATATGACACTAAATGTTGTACCAAAGACTGGTCAAAGCATTTTATACTGTCATTCTTGTTATTGTGAGCGTCCCCACAATATTGCAGTAAATATCGTATAGTGAGGTTCATATCGTGATAATATTGTATCGTAAGATGTGGATATCATGACACCCCTACTAAATTCAGATTGATATGATGTAGAATTTCGCCATATAAAATGTCTAATAGTTTATAAATATAGATAATATCTATCCCCTCTGATTTTGTTCTCGATTATTTTATTGGGATTTTATGTGATAGGCCGACACAAAGTAGTGAATCATTGTGAATTGGAAATTTTATCAAAATATTCAGATGGAAGGCCTCAAAAAACTAGGCTTACCTATTGCCTAGTTACCTATTATATAAACACCAGTCAAATTTATGCATATTGAACAAAATATCCAATATGGCTTGGACGAACTGCTTCTCCTCACTTGTAAAAACTCTGACCTCCGCATATCTGCTGCCCTCTGCTTTACCGAACACCCTGGACACCCTGGACAGCACACTTCTGAGACTGGGCTTTCACCTGTTAAGAGCCCACTGCAACGCAGACTTATCAGGGAAAAAGCAAGGAGGCGGAATCTGCTTTTATATAAATGAAGGTTGGTGCAGAGACATTAAAGTGTTGAAGAAGACATGTAGTCCTGACCTGGAGTCTTTTCTCATAACTGTAAACCATTTTATTCACTGAGGGAGTTCTCCTTGTCTGTACTGGTTGGCACTGACATACCACTTTAAGGCTCCACTTCAGATGCAGAAAAACAACTGGCTGAGCTGAGTGCAAACATCTCGAATGAACATCCCAAATACAGACAGCACATTAAGTGTCCCACCACGGACAAAAACACTCTTGACCACTGCTATACAACTTTAAAGGATGCATATCATGCTGTCAGCAGGGCAGCTTTGGGACTTTCTCTGGTCAACCTAATCCCAACCGACAGGCAGAAATTAAAAGCTTCCAAACCTGTGGTTTGGACTGTTAAGAAGTGGACTGATGAGTCAAAGTAGATGTTACAGGCCTGGTTTGACTGCACAGATTGGACTGTTTTTGAAACATCAACCACTGGTTTAAACACACTAATTAGGGTGGTGACATCATACAGTCACATGTCACATGTTTCTGTGAGGACATGTGTGTGCAGACCAAGACCTTCTTCACATACAATAACAATAACCCGTAGTTCACTTCTCATCTGAGGCAGCTGAGCAGCGATAAGGAAGAAGCTCACAGCAGTGGGGACTAGGCTCTGTATAAGCAGATCAGGAACAAACTGATCAAGGAGATGAAAGCAGTGAAGAGAATCTACAGTGAGAAGCTAAAGAAAAGTTTCTCAAATGGACCTCTACTTTTTGGAATGGTTTGAAAAACCTGACTGCCTATAGGAGCCATTCCCCCAACCCTGTGCAGAATTCTCGCCTGGCAAATCAGTTGAATGGCTTCTACTGCAGCTATGAAAAGCAGCAGATCACACCTCAACCCACCTCCTCCACATCCTATTCAGACATAAATTCTTGCCATTCACCAACCACCCCTCTACCTTCAGACCCCCTGCCTGCACTTAGAATCTCAGAGGAAGATGTAAATAGGATCAGCACCTGAAAACAAAGAAGGCCTCAGGACCTGATAATGTCTTTGCATCAAGCCTGAAAGCCTGCGCTGACCAACTGGTACTGATCTTCACTGAGATTTTCAACAAGTCACTGGAGCTGTGTGAGGTTCCCTCCTGCTTCAAACGCTCCACCATCATCACAGTACTCAAGAAACCTACCATCACAGCATTAATGGAATACAGGCCTGTCGCCCTGACATCTGTGGTCATGAAATTCTTTGAGCAACTGATGTTGAAGCACCTGAAGGATATCACAGGCCCCCTGCTGGACCCAACAGGTTGGCAGATGATGTAGTCAACTTGGGACTACTCTTCATCGTGCAACACCTCGACCACCCAGGGATGTACGCCAGGATCCAGTTTGTGGACCAAGAACCATCAGCACCGGCGCCCCCCAGGGGTGTGTTCTCTCCCCCCCTCTACACAAATGACTGCACCTCAGCAGACCCGTCTGTGAAACACCAGAAGTTTGCAGATGACACCACAATTATTCGACTGATCCAGGACAGTAATGAGTCTGCATACAGACAGGAGGTGGATTGGCCGGTACACTGGTGGGGTCAGAACCACCTGGAACTTAACACTACCCCCATATATACCCCCCTCACCATCCTCAACAACACTGTGTCTCCTGTGGACCACTTACGGTTCCTAGGAACCACTATTTCTCGAAACCTGAGATAGTTCTCACACATATTCGGAAGAAGGCCCAGCAGAGACTGTACTTCCTGAGGCAACTCAAAAAGTACAACCTTTCACAGGAGCTGTTTGTCATCTTCAACACTGCCTTAATTAATGTCCTGCAATGAACAATCAGGTCTGCAGAGAGGCTCATCAGGGCTGACCTTCCCTCTATACAGGACTTATTGTAACGTTAAAGCAAAATCAGCCAGAACCCAAAATAGAGCCAAACAAGAGGGCGGTTGACCAAAAGTTTTATTACAAAAATAATAGGGTTGAAGGGGCTCCACAGGGTGTGGTCAAACTGGTAGGTCAGGAATGGAGGGTCCACAGGGGGCCGGAATCCAGCCGAGGAGTGTGGGGGCAATGGACAACGGGAGGTCTTGGGGCTCCGGGGACAAACAAAATCCACCAACCAGATGCTGAGTCGTGAAACGATCCGGGGTAATGCACGGGAAGGTCTCAGGCAATGAAAGTCCAGTAATCAGAAGACCGAGTCAGAGACAGGCAGGTTTCAGCAACGGGAGGTCAGATCTCTTCCAAAGAGCAGAAGGACTTGGGAAAAATCTGTGGTCAAAAAACAGGCAGGATCAGAAAACCAGAAAACTCCTTTGGAACATGAAACAAGGCTTGAAAGCTGTGACTGGGGCAACAGACGATCTCGCACTGAGCTGGTGACGAGCAGGTGTTGAAATAGGGAGCAGCCCAGTGCAGGTGAAGGTAATGAGTAATCAGCACAGTCAAGGTAGAGCTGAAGGCCTGGAATCATGACACTTATACAGGTAAAGGGTCAGGAAAAGGGCAGCTAAAATTTCTGCAGACCCCACACACCCTGCACACAAACTGTTTAGGCTTCTACCTTCAGGTCGGCAGTACAAAGTGCTGTCTGGCAATAAAGCTGATTCTGAGTCTGATTCTGAAATATTATGTTCTGCCTTACGGTTCTTTGTCAAGTGGCAGTGACAGCTTGACAAGTGTTTGTTCAGTACTTATTTTGCTGGCTTAGTCACTAGCAAGACACTAGTGCACGTGTCATGATCTTTGGGACTTTGAGTTTGGGTTTTGCTTTTTAGGATTTGTCACTCTTTGCTTCTCATATTCAGTTAATTCCTTAATTTTAAGGAAGTGGCAGTTCTAGACCAAATTTACCAGGGGTCCAGGGTAGGACCAGTGTTTTTTCATGGGGGAACAGAACAAAAAATGAAACAAAAGAATGCAGGGCAATATTTAATCGTTTCGTATATTAAGTGAGCCACAGAGCTAAAGAGCCACTCACAGCTCTGGAGTTGCAGGTTGCACATTTCTGATCTAGCAGATGAAAACTGTGAACCTAAATACAGCTGAAGCTAAAAGTTCAACACCTCATTTTTTTTTATTCATTGTTCAAGTAAAATTGTAAAGGTAAAAAAATTAATTGGTCCTTAGGACCAGTCAGTTAAGGATTTTGTGCCAGCGCATATCATCATAAGAAATTGATTTAGTATTACGTCTTGAGTACTGCGGCTATAACAGTCCCTGTCTAGAACCGCCAATGATTTTGAGAACCCTCATACTTTTGTATTCATTATGTATTTATATTCTGCTCTGAGTTGTTGTCTTTAGTTGCAGTTGTTTTCATTAGATCTTAGTTTCTAATATTCTGACTTTCTTTTTCACCTTTTGGATGAAATCTTGATTCATTCTTTAGTTGGGTTTTATTGTTTCTGGTTTGTACACTTTTCTGTGTTCCTTATTTCCTGTGCATTCTATTAATCATGTTATTTAGAGTATCTGGATATTTCTAGGGTTTGCATTGTGCCATCACTGTATGCATTTCTTTTTACACTGCAAAGAGGAACCATGGCGACAGCGGTAGAGGTTTGTCCTGTAACCAGTAGGTTGCCGGTTTGAATGCCCGCTCTGTCCGTCTCAGTCATTGTGTCCTTGGGCAAGACACTTTACCCTCCTTGCCTGCTGATGGTGGTCAGAGGGCTCAGTGGCGCCTGTGTATGGCAGCCTCACTTCTGTCAGTCTGCTCCAGGGCAGCTTTGGGTACAATGTACTGTAGCTTACCACTGTCAGTGTGTGAATGTGTGTATAAATGGGTGAATGACTGATTGTAGTGTAAAGCGCTTAAGGGTCTCTGGGGACTTGATAAAGCGCAGTACAAGTGCAGGCCATTTAACATTTACCATTTAACGAAACCTGTAACTGCTGGTTTTTTAAAGAGGAGAAAAGTTAAGTCAATCACATTTCAGTGATGATACACAGCTGACTCAAAGCTTACAGCAACAGCTAGGGGAAGGGAAAAGTTACCCATTGCAATGCTGGAAAAAACCAAGTCTGTTTCTGGGACCTTATTAAAATGAACTCGTCCCGCAGACACACTGTCAAGGGTCTTTTTTAGTGGCTTTGAAACTGTGACTCTTAAAACAATTCTTTATCTTGACTCTGTTTACTAGCCAGTAGTTATTTTCAAATGTAAAAGGTAAACAGTTTTACCTCCTTCATTTAGTAACTAAAACAAAACTTTGTGACAAGTCCAAGTGTTGAACTTTTTCTCTCATAAATCTCTGTTTCTCCAAACGGTTTAAACGTGCTAACTACTGTCTACTTTAGATGACATACTAATGATTGGGTACAGATGATGGGTACAACAAAAATGTATTACTATTTATTCAAAGAGTTATAACCCTTACAGTGATGCAAAACTAAAAAGAGCCTGGTATACAATCTTCAACCACAACATAAACACAAGTAGATATTCAGATAGCTGTTCCGTAATGCACATAACCATTAAAAAACATTACAAGCTGACCTCGTTCTCACAGTATTATCAACTGTCCTTCTTGACACTATTAGAGATAGAAAAATAGATCACAGTTGGTTTATGTAGCACCCATGGCTGTACCAATGGTGCTTTCACTTTGTGGGAGAGGGAGGGATCTTATTCAAAACATCAAATATCTACTAAGACTTTAAAACTCTGTTCAAGGTAAAATTGTTTTTAATGCAATGAAGTTCTCTTTGTTCAGTGTAAAACGAACTGAGAAATATCAGATGCAGGCTCATATTAATATGGAACAACACATAAGGAGCTTTGGTTTTTCCAGAGGACATGAAAATGAAATGTCAAAGGTTAAGAATTAAACTTCCTTCATAGAAAATCAAGGTTGATACATCCACCATAGGTTTTTTGGTATATTTTGAGGCGGACTTATGTGAAACACAGCCTTACTCCATGCAATATAAAGTTGAAATGAAAATATTTTTTATAGTAGTTTAATAGAACAGTTATTAACCATAACTTTAAATTGTTGGTACACTATAAAGTTGGGCAATCATTCTATGTTTTATGAATTTTATGGTTGTTGGTTGCATGAATCATGTAAAAAAATATATGTTGTTGTATGTAGTATTTCCTCTAATCCAGTGAATGTAATGCCACAGATGCGACCAAGTTATCCACACATGCACAGCCCATGTGGGAGGATTATGAGTGGAAGGTACAGCCTATTGCTTTCTAATAACATCCTCAAATCTCTTGCCAGCTGCCCTTGAGGGTGTCCATTCAGAAAGCATTGCAACTTTTCACCTTCAATAAAGCACCTCCTTCTTGGCTCTGCTTCATCATTTCACAGGTAGTGGGAGGGGAGGTGGGTTGGTGCATACCACACTCTATCACTGAGATTAGATGGGGGTTTGGTCCTCTAGTTGGCTGCAAAGGAGAAAACCATTTTTATCCGTTACATTGTCAGCTTGAATTAACTGTACACAACCCCAACCTTTCAGCTGAACCACGGCCCATTACGAGCCGCGACACTGTCGGTATTGCTTTCCATTTTCTCAGAAGCTCCTCTCAGCTCCTGCTCTCCCTCCAGTACATTTTGTCCACTCCTTTTCACACACAGTAGCCTCATTGGCCATGATGTGAAATGTTGAAATCATTTGTCCTTTAGTGTCAGCTGTTGGAATCACAGAACAGCTGGCGTAACATATATCAGGTTTGCCGGGTTAACCTCTAATCCCACCCTCCATGTACCTTAGCAACACACTGTTCTTTTAAATACGGCTGCTTCTGATATTTTTTATTCTGAGCACTTTCATCTCCTGTTACTCTGATCCGTCTGTCACAAGTTCACAGGGCTCACCTTTAAACTCTGTCATCATTTGTATTCATCGTATTTTCAATTTCTCCCACCCTCTCACTCCTGGATGCCACATAATAGGTTTTGTGCTTATATAGTCGTTGGGTTTCTTTTTCCAATTAGTGTGGAGTCATTTCTCCAGAACTAATCTTAAACTCTGCATATAGCCAGCTCCCCCATCTTTGATTTAACGCTTGGCGTGAGTCCCGGGGAGTTGGAGGTACAGCCATGTTGGAGAATCCCCACGGTCCAGAATGTGTTCACCTCCTGATTGCCCACCCTTCCAGGTTTTGTGCAGGTTTATGGAGCATGATATGAAATAAAACTCTTTACCCAGCCCCAACACCCCCCCCCCCCCCCCCACAAAACACCCCCCCCCCCCCCCCCCCCCCCACACACACACACAACACACACACCACACCCAAAGCAGAGACTGATGGTACAGCTTGAACTCAACTGAAGGAGCTCTGCACTCAAGCTCAATTTTCTGAAGGTGTGTCTGAAACAAATAAGGGATGGAGGAAAGACAGAATGTTAATTTGGGAAACCATCTATAAAGGGAGTTACAGTTAAAGGCAACCATACAAGTAATGGCTGTGTCATACCAACGGAATGTGGTGCGTTGTGATTAGTCTGACCAAGGGGGCTGGGGCGTTGACTGTGACCCTCCCCTCCAATCCAAGGTGGGCAGCTGCTCCTGCATCGCTTTTGTCTGCTCCACTTTGGCTTTCACACTGCAGGCTGGGCCCTTTAGCCTATTCTGGGCTTATGACAACAGACCCGTTTGTCCCCCCTGTTGGCGGGCCTGGTGATATAGTGTAATGAAATCCATTGTAGCCAATGGCATTCCAAAGTCGCCCAATTAAGATAGCCCACCGGTGTGGAATTTAATCTCAGTATAAATCCAGTTGTTATGAGAAGGCCTCAGAGGCTTGTTAGAGAATTTTAGTGAACAAACAGCATAAAGACCAAGGAACGTGGCAGACAGATATCCATTGTAACTCTGGAGGGGCTGCAGAGGTCACTGTGATGATGAAAACGAAAGACAAGAGTGAGGAAATGCAAGATAATTACAATCAATGTCATGATCATAATATCCCTTGATAATAATGTTATTTAATTTTTACCTTACATTGTGCTGCTGTAATTTAGATCAAACCTGATTCATGTGTTAGAATGGCCCAAAATCCAAATCTAAATACCATTCTGACAAAATTTGAAAACTGAAGTTAACACATGCTCTTCATCCAATCTGACTGAAGCTTTAGTATGTTGCAAAGAGGAAAAGAGGAAAAGATAGATTTTCCCATGAACAAAACTTTGTCTCCCTTGCAAAGCTGGTAGAGACACACCCCAAAAAGCTTCTGTATCGTCTGTAATGGTGGCCATATTATCTCAGAGGAGCTAAATAGAAATGCATGCCACATTTTTGAGATTATTTGTAAAAAACAATGACAAACATGCATCATTTTCCATCCACTTTAGTTATTCAAGGCACTGAAATTAAAGCCCCAAACCATTGTGTTTCAGCCATTATCTTGGCTTTAAGTATAAACCCCCAAAAGGGGCTGTTAGTATGTACAGCATGCAGTGTTTATTATTATGGATGTTTAAAAGGTAATGAATACATTAATTGTGTCTGGTCATGGCAAATTTAGGTCTCCTTCAGTCCCCAGCTTTTCTCACAATCTCTTCATTTATTGTTAATAATATAACCCGTTGGCGTAGAAAACATTCAAAATGCAAATTGTTAACCTGCCAGCCCACTCTAAAACACAGACACACGCACAAACACTGACACACACGCACATAGCACTCTATTTATCAGAAACGCCTAACATGATTAGATAGGGGACCAATGCTGAAAAATCAATTTTTGTTGATTCAGAACACAAAAGGGAAAAAAACACCATTATTTATTAGGTACCTGTCATGAAAGGTAATATCAGATAAGCCACTGATTTGAATACAGTATCATACTATTCATTTTTATTATTCATACAAAATACACAGATGGAATAAAACCCTTTCTAATGAAAATATATTTTTGGCATTACTTTTGTTATTTTATAACTAAACTTCTCAAAATGTCATAGGTCATAGAAGCTGCCATGTTGTTCAATGTTGTTTAATTGCATTTTATGATGATGCAATTTATTTATACAATATGGGGTAAAATTATGAAGAAAAAAATGAGGAATAGTAATTAGTATCTCAAACCAAGGACCATCTTTGTGGTCATCTGAACTAGAAATGGTACCAAATATGGATGGAACAGTGCCTACTTCTGTATTATACTCATGTTACGGTTTGTTTTTTGGCATAGTTACCATAAGTGTTTTTACTTGCTTATATAAAGCTTGTTTAATTTGATGACTAAAATGTAAGAAGGCACTTTGTTAAATGGCTTTATTACTCTCAGTTTGTGTTTAATACTAATGTATCTTACTCAGCTCTGCTAAGAATCCATGCAGGCATGAGCAAGACTTTACTTTGATGGGCACACCTTGCAGCCAATCACTCCCAAAAGTAGACCAGCATATCAACATGTGAAAAAAGGAAGCGGGCAAAAGTTTTAAAAACTGGACATTCTTTTTTTCCATTTAACCTTTTTTATAAAAGTGAAATACCCTTTGGTTTTATTTTGTGTTGTTATAGAACCATTACCAGGTACAACTTTAACTTTCAAATGCACTTTGATCCACCACTCTGTAGCCGGACAGAGCAACCGCCATCAGGTGCGTTGGACATTTTAAAGACAAAGGGTGGTCCTCAAGCTCGGAATTGTTTGTACTCTCCATGCTGTTTTTTTTGTGTCTGTTCATGGAGTACAATTTAAAAGTTACATGATGGTATGCAGAGTCTCAGACATGAATGTTCAGCATGTATATAGGCTTAAAACAATGCTGCATTTGTCCATATATGCCAAGTTTAGTGAATTTACACTCAAACTATTTTTAATTGTAGTAGAAAAATCATTGGTTCATTAACCCTCATAAGCACTGCTTTACTGATCTTGTTTATGGTGCTTTTGGACAGAATCTCAAAGTGTATTCCGAGAGAGGAAAGAGTCTGGGCTGGGAATTAGATTATGTTGGTGTCTTCAAGCCATGAAGACAACTGCATTGGGGACTGCAACCGCTACATATGTTGCTACATATGTATCTGCAGAAACCCTGGAGATATCCCAGGCATGTACAGGGAGAATATGCAAGCTGCATGCAGAAAGACCCCAGTTCAGGATTCAAACCCAGGACCTTGTTGCTGCAAGGCAACAGTGCTGGGATGAAAGTCAGCTTCTCTAATTATGAGGCAATGGTTCTCAACCAGTAAAGAATGGATTATTTCCTCTGAATTGGGGGTCAGTCTTTGCTCAAAGCAGATCAGTTTAAGTGTCTTGGTTTTGTGTTTACAACTGATGGTAGGATAGATCAGGAGATGGATAGAGGGATTAGGCCCTCCTCTGACTTCAATTGTTCTTGTGAAAAAAAGAGCTGAGCAGAGAAAATGTAGCTTTTGATTTACCTTTCTATGCTCCAATGATCATGAGGCATGGATTTTGACAGAA
The DNA here is from genome assembly GCA_036173005.1 of Crenichthys baileyi. Taxonomy (NCBI): domain Eukaryota; kingdom Metazoa; phylum Chordata; class Actinopteri; order Cyprinodontiformes; family Goodeidae; genus Crenichthys; species Crenichthys baileyi. Next base: position 6,004 of record JAHHUM010001465.1, on the reverse strand, counting down.
AGAAAATCCTGAATACAATCACATGAAATGAGCTTCCAGGATTAAACTTGCCGGAGCTCAGCCTTAGATTTATGGTGTAGAGCTCTGTTATACCAGGAAGCTCAGAGTAGAGCTGCTGCTCCGCTTTCTTGAAAGGAGGAAATTAGTCAGTTGAGGTGGCTCAGGCCATCTGATCTAGATGATTTTCGGGCACATTGGACTCCTGTTTTATACCTATAACATGTTGAAGGGATTATATTACCCTTCTGAACTGTCAACGATTGGGATCCTCCACAGTCATTAGTGACCCTCTCCAGTTTATACCCTATAAGACCTGTTACCCCGGAAATCTGACCTTAGATGAGCAACCGACAATGGATGGATGAATGGATGGACTGAGGAATAGAATTGCAATTTTTAGAAGCAGACCAAGCTGTTCTTAGCTAATAATGTCCATACGGAAGTAAACTAATGCTAGAATAAAAGTTAAACAAGCAAATGTTAGTGCTTGTGGTCTCCTGAAGAACTAAAGCACATAATTAGGAAATTAATGAATCAAGGCCTTGTACGGGTCGGCCTCCCTTGAAGGTTTTAACGTTACAGTCGTAAAGCTAGTAGATTGCTTATATTTGTAAAGAGAAAAGGTATCAAGTCCTGTAGTTTTTTACCTGAACAGCAGAATAACGTAAAAATGAACTTCCGTTCTGCAGACATCAATTCACAGATGTCATCTTCTGTGTCAACTGCACACTGTGATCCAGTCAAAAGATGCCATCTATGGATTAATGCTGGACTCTCACTTTGCCACAGAAGGGAAGCACTGCAGTGGTGAAGCAGTAGGTCTATATACTGTGGTGTTTTCTTTTGGTGTAAAGACTGAGCTAAATGTTTTCTGGTTGTCTAACTGCAGGTCTAACTGCAGGTCTAACTGCATTTCTTTATTATGCTGCATCTTTAAACCCAGAGCTGTATGTTTAGAATCAGCACAGAAGATATGAACGAGAAGAGGGAGGCTTACTTTTGTTTTTTCTACTACGTCTTACTGGAACCAAAAGATATTTTCCTGGTTTACAGAGCAACAATTTTTTCTGTCTACATGTAGAACTAGACTATAAGACTGGCTGCAGCAATGGAATGTGTTGATCTAAAGGACCTTTTAATGTTTTCAGCTACGTTATGATTAAATGCTTTTATTTTGACTGAAGTAAAGGACCAGATATTTTCACACTATGATGCAAATCCGGCTAGAAGCTCACAGAGAAGGTTGCTGCTGTTTACTATCACAGCCAGATCGTTTAACTTCACCTGTAGCTCAGGTGAAAGTTCCTCATCATGACCCTGAAGATGCTCATTAAAGTGAACCTCCACCTCATGTCTTGCTGGGTGAATCAGTGATTAGCTGTAACTTACAATTAGCCCCTTTCGATCCAGAATTCAGGTTTTACCTCCATCTTCGTCTGGTTCATACTGCTCGGCGAAAACATCCGGGGCGAAAGCCCCGGATGTTTTCTGGATAGCCCCGAACTTCTTGATAGAAGAAATTTAGAAGTATTAAAAAGATGCAGCCACAAAAGGGCATTGGACTTCACATTTTTATTTAAAAACAATCAGATTTTTTCAATTGTGTTCCATATAATCACGTCCCGCTCCACCTAACCTGACAATGAGTTAAAAGGAGAAGACAAAAAAATTGTTATTTGCGCACTCGTGGCACCGCGAATGCGCAACTACGCGGGACTCCATTCTGGAGAAGTCCAGAACAGCAGTTCACTCCAGGTCGACCTGCCTCCTTCATTACCTGAAAAGTTACACTGAGCGGCAGAGCAACCGCGGAGCCAATCGAAGAGTGGGAGCCTGGTGAGTGTGTGTTCAGGAACAGATGGACGCCGAGCAGTATGAACCAGACGAAGATGGAGGTAAAACCTGAATTCTGGATCGAAAGGGGCTAATTGTAAGTTACAGCTAATCACTGATTCACCCAGCAAGACATGAGGTGGAGGTTCACTTTAATGAGCATCTTCAGGGTCATGATGAGGAACTTTCACCTGAGCTACAGGTGAAGTTAAACGATCTGGCTGTGATAGTAAACAGCAGCAACCTTCTCTGTGAGCTTCTAGCCGGATTTGCATCATAGTGTGAAAATATCTGGTCCTTTACTTCAGTCAAAATAAAAGCATTTAATCATAACGTAGCTGAAAACATTAAAAGGTCCTTTAGATCAACACATTCCATTGCTGCAGCCAGTCTTATAGTCTAGTTCTACATGTAGACAGAAAAAATTGTTGCTCTGTAAACCAGGAAAATATCTTTTGGTTCCAGTAAGACGTAGTAGAAAAAACAAAAGTAAGCCTCCCTCTTCTCGTTCATATCTTCTGTGCTGATTCTAAACATACAGCTCTGGGTTTAAAGATGCAGCATAATAAAGAAATAAATCATAGCAATTAATCACAGGTGGACCATTGATTAGTTAACTATTTTATTTTTCTGAATTACACATGTAATATTATATAAACTAAACTAACTAAACAATGATACCATATGTATACAGTTATTAATAACTGTAATATTAGTACTGATAAGGTCCAGGGTGAGGCTCTATGCTATATTTAAAACACCACAACTTAACACCCTTTCCTCTCAAAGTGTTTAATAGTAAGAACTGCACTAATGTCTCACATGCTCAGTGCAGAACAAGACTGTGTTGAAAAATGTTTCTTTCATTATTTTTGGCAGGCCAAATTTCTTCAAAAGTGGAATGAAGGGCTGAAAAGATGGCGATAAAAGAGAACAGGTTCATAAAAGAAGGAACATTTTTAATAAAATATTTCGAAGGCTCTTGGCATAGTAAAATAAATGTGTTTTAGGGTTTTACCATTTGACTAAGATTTAGGAAAATAAACTTTATCCCACGTTCCTTTTTTGAAATATAAGAATAAAGACAATGGAGCCTCAGGAGTGGAACACTTTGATGAGAATGTAACGTTTAAAAAGGTAACTTATGTAGATGACAAAAGAAGCACATTTATCTAGCCCATAGTAAACATCTCTGAGTGTAAGAAAAACATTTGTCAATAAAAATTCAGATTAAGTTCTTTTCTAAATACCTCAAAATGTGTCATTATTTGCTTCAGCAAAATGGTTTTTCATCAGGCCTAAACTCTGTTTCTCCTTGTTCTTCATTCACCTTCTAACAAAAATAAAAAGTAAAATTATTGCAAACCTTTTTTGTTTGGTTTACAATTATTTATTTTCAGTCTAAAGCCAGCCGAGACAGAGAACTGGTACAATATGTTCTATATTATTTTAATTTTAAATTACCTATAAATTGTCTTAGTGAAATCTAAATATTTTAGATTTGGGATAAAGCCCCCAATGTTTTGAGACCCTAAAAACGCCCCTACCCATATGTAATGAAAGGGACTCTTAGCTCTACTTTGTGTTGGTATTGACTGGTAATAGTGCTTACCCTTAAATTGTTGGTTAAGCATTCATCCAGTAAATTGGATAAGGTGCTGTACTCCAGACCACAAGCTGCTCAGACATAAGATTGTGTACAATATCTTATATCTTTTTAACGTTATTGTTTTAGATTCCAGGAGACAACCGCATCTAAAAACTCCCAAAATGTATAGTTAGAATCTGTACTTGAATGGCTTAATTATAGAATAATTAGTTTTTTCCTGTTCTCACAAAGGCTGCAGGGTAGTTTTACAGTTTAGCAGTCCTGAGTACTAAAATTCCTTTGAGGCTGTTGTGGCATAACTCTTATCGGTAGGTCGCATTTTGGCTTCACCTTAGAGGTGAACCTCGGAGCAGAAAAAATCTGTAAATCACCTACTGCTTCTTGTAAAACCTAATTACTGAAAGATATGTAATACGTAAAGGTGACCTGGAAGAACAAATCACCTCCTCTCTCCTTCCCTCTGGAGTTTGGCAACCATCTCCAAATCTTGGCCCTCTCACTGCTTCCAGACCAGCTTACTTTGTCTCTTCTCCTAGACTAAGATAAGAATCCTTACAAACTGGTATAAAAGAGAAGGAGTTAGACATTTTGATAGCCACTGCAGTAGATATGAAATTGTCTGAGGAATCTCATGGTATGATGACCTTGACAAAAAATTCAGTTTTGCAGTATTAACACAAAAAATGCCATAACAACCCATCATGATAATTTTTTATTAAAGCAAATGATAATCAGAGGGCTTCACAGTGGTGCAGCTAGCACTGTTGTCTTGCAGCAGGTTCTGGGTTCAAATCCTGGCCTGGGGTTTTTCTCTTACTTGTCCTTAAGCGTAAGATGCGTGTGCACTGTAGTCTGACTGTGCATCTATTGTGTGATGGACTGATGACCTGTCCAGGCTGTACCTCACCTTTCGCCCAGTGACCTGCTGGAGACAGGCAGATATCTTTTTCTATTTTAATATGACAAATAGACTTAAGCTGCAATGTAGAATAAACACTTGCTAAATGAGTTAAAGTGAAAGTAATTGCTTTTTCAGCAGAAGGTCATCATTTTCTGCTTGTTAATTAATCAGATTATCTGCTCTGGTTGCTAGCCCGTTTGGTCCTTTAAAGACATGCCAGGTGTAGTTTGTAAAAAAATGGTGCATGTGGTCGCAGTGTGGGCAGGTGCCATGTCCTGCTGGAAAATGAAATCGGTACATATACTTTGTCTTGACTTCACAAAACTTATTTGACTGTTTACTAGACAATTGTCAAGGCAGGAGTCTTCCCCATAACTATGTAGGCCAAAACATAAAATTCCTCTATTAAAATCATTTTATTGATTTCATGTAGTGTTCTTATATTGTACTGGATTTGCTCGCGTAATTTATAGATTGACGTGTAGTACTGAGAAAAATTGATTTCACTGTTTAACGCCATAAAAAAATAGCTAAACAAGCTAAAATAAACATCAAACGTATGAAAGCCGTATAGATGTAACATCTGCAACAGAAGCATTGAGTGTCCACTTTCATTCCCACCAGCTGGATCAGGAACAGTCACTTAGCTGCCCCTTCTGACCTCAGCTGCCATGTTAGCATGCGTGAGCAATCTGCATCTCTGACGCTCTGATGTGCCGCCGTCTCTTCTTCATCCACGCGTGAGCAACTTAGAGATTTCCTGTCGAGGTCAATCACACTGAAGTGGGAGTTGATTCACTGTGACGTACAGCTCTCTCTCACTGACCAAGTCAGTAGGATGTAAAAATACAACCTTACCTTTACCTTACCCAGGTCCAGTCACCTTGGCCATGAACGGCGAGGTCTGAGTGTGGCAGCCACTGCTCCCAGGACAGCAAATCAAACTGATTTAGATTAAAGCCAGCGGTTTGCAGTGAGGTTCCCCTCAGCCGTTTAGCATTCACAGCTACAGTGTCAGTCAAGGAGAATCCTGAGACATTAGGGAGCAGGCCCAGAGCTCTGTATTTTCATCACTGAACCAAGTGTAGCAAGCAAGACATAAACGAGTCATTAAAAGACCACCTGTTCTGTGTCTGTTTTAGCCTTGAAGTACTGAATCCTCCAAACATCTAATACTCACAAAGCATGTGCACGCTCAAGCACGTCTGTGCACTTATACATAAGCAGTGCTACACACCATCAGACACATGCCTCTGATTAAGGTGATGATACACAACATATGGTGCTGGAGATCCTTCTAAACCCCTCGCGGAGAACACAATGGAATCCATTGGATTAGTGTGTGAGCAGTTCATATAATGAAAATTGTCAGATTTAGGCTTTTGGTCAAAGCTGGCAAGCTAATAGTCTCCTTCAGAGGTTTAATTAGTTTTTCTGAAGCAAACTTTGCCAACTATAAGAACAATGATATAATGGCACAGTCATTTATTAGGTCACTGTTAAATAGTTAATACAGCTGCAGTGATCATTCCATCTCAGAATTGAGGACATGGTCTCTATTGATGGCAGTTCCTGGAAAAGATGCAGTGGACTGAAAAATAAGCCATTATATATATATGACCAAGATACTCAGAAACAGTCCTGAGGTTTAACTTGAAGCT